>SSSI01003778.1:0-24337 GCA_004796505.1 Oryzaephilus surinamensis | reverse complement strand
ACGCAAGATTTGAATTTAATAGAAAGCACAGTTTTTAGTCTTTAAATTGTAATTTTTTTATTGAATTATGAAGTAGATAGAATAGGGTTATTTTTGGAATAAGATGTCGGGCAAATGGCCTCCACGGCTTTGCTGGCACATACATACTCTTTTGCTGAAATTTTCCATGACCATTCTGCATAACTGATGTGGCTGAATTTCATTGATACAGTGTTTAATTTCCTCCTGTAATGCACAGGTAGTTGTGGGCTTGTTGACATAGACCTTCGACTTCAAATAACCCCATAAGAAGAAATCTAATGGTGTTAAATCACACGATCTAGGGGGCCAATTCTGAGCAGTGACTGTTACTGGTGCTCGATATCGCGACATGATAACACAGTTCTTTTTGCCGAAATTGGATGATATTGATGTGGACGATATGTGGTTTCAACAGGACGGTGCCACATGCCATACAGCTCGTGAAACAATTCAATTACTGAATGAGACTTTTCCTGGTCGTGTACTCTCTCGTTTCGGTGATCAGAATTGGGCCCGTAGATCGTGTGATTTAACACCATTAGATTTCTTCTTATGGGGTTATTTGAAGTCAAAGGTCTATGTCAACAAGCCCACAACTACCCGTGCATTACAGGAGGAAATTAAACACTGTATCTAATGAAATTCAGCCACAGTTATGCAGAATAGACATGGAAAATTTCAGCAAGAGTATGTATGTGCCAGCAAAGCCGTGGAGGCCATTTGCCCGACATCTTATTCCAAAAATAACCCTATTCTATCTACTACATAATTCAATAAAAAAATAACAATTTGAAGACTAAAAACTGTGCTTTCTATTAAATTCAAATCTTGCGTTAATTTTGGGACACCCTTTATAAGACAACATCTGGTTTCTGGTATAAACTCTTTAAACCCATAAGTAATATTATAAAGAAAATAATTTTTCAATAAATAATATTGATATTGATAATATGTAAAAATTCCTGCATTTTATTTAACTGTACTTCTAGTACGTATTATGTAAACTTTTCTTATAAACAAAAACATATAGGAGTATATTTTATATTGTCATATTGTTTTTGCTGAAATTTTATTCAGTAAAAATACTCTCTTCCTTCTACCACATACTTTATATCAAGTTCATGCATTTTTTCTTGAATAACCTACTTATTACGAATTAACTATTACATAGTGGGGCCCTGATGGTAGATGATATGTGAGTAGGATGTCTAAATGTCTGTTTACAGCAAGCGAAGAAGGAATAAGTAACGGTAAATCTGCGACCGGAAGTTCAACGTCGTTTTCAAAGCCTACTAGAATAAGGACTTTAACCTCACAATGTTGTGCCATTCTATTAGTCATGTTCTAACCAACAGACAAATACTTAACAACATCAACAACACAACAACAACAAGTTCAGCAGAAATGATTGTTTTCTATATTATAATGCAACTGTTTTGTAAGGAAATTACGTTAAAATGTCATTAGCAAGGTCTTAATTTATATTGTATTCAATGAACGTGCATGTTGACGTAATTTTTTACAAAACATTAAGTACACAACATGCGATTTCTGGAAAAAAGCTCACAAATGTACATGGTTTGGTGCCGGAAATGGCAAAAACTTGATTTTTGGTCCTACTGAAGTTAATAACTTTATATACTAAATTTTTTTAATTATATTCGAACGCTGAATATAAATTTGAAACAAATTTAAAATAATAATTGCACGTTCATCAAGTTGCTAGTCTTTTACGATACAAATAATATTTATCATTTGACTGGACTTCCTCTACATTATCCTTATATGTATTTGTGCCTTTAAGTTATTATAGGTTAACAATAGATTAGGTTATAAAACTATGTATATAATAATAGTCTTGTATGCGTATTTACGGGTCATATACGTGCTTAGAAACTATAAATAGATATTTTATAATAACAACATTGGCGTAGAATAATAATTAAAAATGTGACTTTATGTATTAGATCAATTTTTTTGAAATAGCGCTTATATGTATAGGTATGGTGTTAATTAAATTTTAAGTTTTTTAAAAAAGCGAAACATTTGATTCGACATAAAAACATAATAATTATGTTGCTATTAGAAATGAATTTGTTGCTAAATGAATAAATTTTACGATTTCCTATATTATATACACCATACATATTCGTATCTTAATTTCACACAAAGTTACTACTTAATTGAAATTTTAAAATGCATTAAAAATATAAATTCAAACATAAGCGCACATTTATGTGCATTTCATAATAAAATAATAGTGAAGGAAATGAAAAGACCAAGTGAATTATAATGAAAAAAAAGTAATAGCAATCTGTCGGTCACGATAGTGACAGAAGAGATCATTGGCTTTGTGAACTTTTCACAGAATCTCAGCTTGGATGTATGTATTTTCCATTTTACAAATACATTCATTTTGCTACTAAGCTTCATCGCAATTCCATCAGCAAGCTGACGGTTTAAAGAAAACATTTCAACAAGCAACTAACAACATAATACTTGGATATACATATATAAGTATAAAATATTGACATAGTTGAGTAATTCTCAATATAATTTATACTATTATCAATAAAATAAATTGACGTTATTAAAAAGACATTAACATGCATGCAAAATAAGGCATATAAATATTGCTAACTAGCCAACTGTATTATATTTATTTTTATATATGAAAATAAGTAGGTATTTATGTAAAAAGGAAGTACTCGTAACTTCGTAAGTGCATTGCAACTTTGTAGCCGTTAAATATATTTGTTTGTTTTTATTTGAATTTTGTTTTTTAGTTTACGATGCACTATGTATGACATTGCAAACTGTAGGTAGGTACATATACGAGTATATATGTATAGTTATATATATATATATATATGTATATGTATGTATAAATTTGTACCTATTTGGCAATCCGTCTAGCCACGTAAATAAAAACACAAACAAAAATATGCGAAGACATCTATTCAGTTGAATAATAACAATAAATTAATGGAAAACCAGTTAATTGTTTGCTAAACAGTTTTTGCAAAAATATTAGCATAAATTGAACGCTTCCAGCATAACCACACCAAAAAAATTGGATCATTTCCAGTCGAAATGGAATAACATTGAAAATAGTTGTGTGTGTGAATAAAAAACGGTTGCAAATGAGTAATTTGAAGAGTATCTGGGTAGAGTGGGCGCTGGCCACAAGCTGCCTAGCGAGGGCCCCATCCAGAGAATGTGACAGTCAATGTCAAGGCCAGGACTAAGCCCAGGGCAAAACGCGAGCCTCCTCTGCATCACAGCACAGTATATCTTAATAGCACAACTGCAGATCACAAGGTGTGGTATCTGATTACGAATCCTTGTGGAATACACATACTTATACATACATATATCCATGTGTACATTGTACATATAATATATTGCACCCATAATTAAATCAGATCATTGAGATAAGCACTAAATACCGGAAGATATTTAGATTATAATCATGTGACGATTATTCATCATATGAGTTTTGGATTAATTTACAACAACCATCTAAAATGCCGCCATTTACTTACACACACACAAACATATCACGCAACCATGAAGGTATTATAACATACATATCCATAGGAAAACATTATATTCTCTTTTTTTTTTAATTGGAAATTGTGTGCATTTTTGCGGTTTTGTTTAGCGGTTTTAGTTTTTGTATTTTATATGGAAAATAAATCTGGGTAAATTGCTCATTATTTTTTAACAGGAAAACTGTAAATTTCTATATGTTTTGACACTGCATACTATATTTTTGTGATCAACTAATATGTTGACTAAAACCGACATAATTTACATTCTTTACATTATTACGTTTTATTTATACAGAAAATAATACTCGTATAGAAATAATAATGTAATAATAATGCAAAAGTGCATGTTTATTGACATTAGTTGATTAATGAAGGTGTCGATTGAATAAAATGAAAAATCGACAATTTCACTTTACATTTTTGATATGAAAATTGGCGAGGAATTACATAAGTTTATTAGTTTAATTTGGATTGGACATTGTTATTCTGAACAATACCAATTTCAGCATTACGTCACGTAATGCTTTTTACAAGAAAAAGTTAAACACTTTTTAGTATTTTGTGGTATTGCTGCATTCCTGCAAGCAACTTTAATACGCAAATCTTGCATGTACGAACTCTGGAAAAAATATAATAGAGAAGTTTCATTAAGAAAGTAACGATCATTTAAAGTTTTTAATGACATTTTCAAAATTGAAGATTATAAAATGATCACAAGTCTAAATTGAATTTTGATAACGGATTTTGATTTAAAGACACTAATTTAGCGGAATATCTTAATTTGCCTTCTTCGGAAAAAACGGACTCAATTTGCTTGCAATTTTATACTTTTTTTACTTATATTTTTTCCAATAAAATCAAGAGTTTCTATAACCAGTGGTATATAAACAGATGAAAGAGTAGATTTCATTAAGTTCCACTCATTAATAAAAAATTTATGACCATTTAAAAACGAATTTAAGATATTTTCGAAAACTGAGAAACTTTAGCATCAAATTAAGTCTAATTCCTAAGGCTATATAGAAAATATCTCGTTTATACTACACATTGTGTTTAATGCAACACCACATTTATAATGAAAACATTACTCTTTGTCACGTCCTTAGAAATATTACTTTATGAAGCAATTTTACCTTAGCAATAAACCAGACCTTTACACAATTTCTTATACAGTAAAAGTATAAAATGTAATTGTAAAAATAAGCAACAATTGAATTGCATGTGTTGCATCTATTCAAATTACAATTAATATCAGATCATTACACGTTACTACAAAATTCATATTAATTCTGGATGTTAATAACAAATTTTAAAATGCTGGTATGTATTAAGTTCATGCATGAAGTTTTTGCATGCGCGAAAAAATTAATTCTCTTACATCCACATCCTGATCTTATTAAATAATTCACAAGTCCGTTGAAAAGCAATTTATGTTCTGAAGATACGACTACAAGTAATTATACTTGTAGACAAACATAAAAATAAGTACATACAGCACTATTTCGTACTTATATATGTATATAGATATTGGTTATATCTTATAGTCGGTTAATCACGTGACCTTTGTGGCAGCTATAAACAATCTGTCAACATAAAGATTATTACATGTGCATATATTTTTATTACAATATTCACATTACAATGTATAAATATATGCATATAATACGTATATGCCTACACTTGCCTGCTTATGCTTAGATATTATTACCTTTCATTTCAACATCAACGGAAAATTCTTGTTTAATATTGTTTTATTCAAATGAGTATCTAATATGCAGGCACGTTACTTTCAAGTTCTTTTTTTATATTAAATTGTGTTTTTTAAAATGTACGACATATAACATGTATAGAGAAAATTGTTGTGTTATGTTACAAACTTATTATATAACTTAATATCTAACATGTTATATGTGCAAAACGTGTGAAATAACTGAATATTTAATTAAAGAGCTTTGATTAGATTTTTCAGTATTATGATTGTTATATTTTTATTATGAGAACACTCCTTAACTTTATGTTTAATTAACAAATTAACATAAGGTTCATAGTTTTAATGGGCATTTTTTCAAATCGTTAAAGTTTTATTACAAAAATAAGGCCATTGGTGAATTTTTTAAAAACAATTCCAAGACACTCATGTAAAATGTTTTTATTTTCGTGTTTGTTATTTTGTAACAATTTTATTTATTAAATAATAACGACACTTCTATTTTAGGGGAAAATGAAGTAGGTGTAAATTTATTGTTGTTTTTATTGCAATAAATTACCATGTTTTTTAATTTATTGTTATTTAATAACCCATTTTATTGCCCATCTTTTACAATTGATAAAAATATATTTAATATTTAATTGTGTTTCTCAATTTATAGGCATAAAGTATAAATTTTTGACATATATTTCAGGTGTTTTTGTGGTCACTTAATATTAAGTTATTAAGCATTTGAGAGATATTATGATATTTTTCTAAATAAATGTAATAAAATCTTGTTGTGATTGTCAAGTACATGTTAAAAAGTAAATCATACTAGCAAATTACATCATACCACACATTTATTATTATATATATTAATAAAAGACAAACAAAGTTATAACTGTACAATTCATTTTCACTTAAATAACAGTTGCTTGTAGGTAAATATAGAAAGAAACCAGATTTATAAAATATTTTCAATTTCAATAAATTCAATGACACCGGTTTTTTTACAGTTTTAATATAGACAGATATTGTATAATTGTTATAAATGGTTTTATAACAACAATAACTACATTGCTTTAATAACGTAATATGTAATATGACATTTCAGTATGAAACGTTTTATTCATTATTCGTTACAAAAATAAAATATTTATTGGATGCATTTTTCAAATATAAATAAATTCATAATAAATATAAATAAATAACATTCTATAACCTCGAGTATTTTATAAAAATTCTGCTCTTTGAGTTATTCATACACTTATAAATCTTATTATCATAATAGGAATTGGTGAAAAAAATTTTTTAATTAAGTTATATTTTATGAATATGAATATTGATCATTGGGGATTAAAAAGTCAATGAATTCTGAAAAGATGACCTAATATGTTAATGTTTTCGACTCTTTATTTGCAGTACGTAATATATTCTGTATAATAGTAATTTATTAGTACAATTAATAGTTAACAGCATCAGTACGGATAATAAATTCTCTTATTGAACGTGTAATAAAATAAATTTAATTAAACAGCTAAGACTGATTATAAGTGGGATTAAAATTATTGCTAGTACTACAATAATCATTTCATTTTTTTTTCTTTGAAGCTAATTAAAATATTAACAACTTTGTACTGTGACACAAATGTCTCACCTTTGTACGATGAAATATTTATGTGTTTCTTTGAATGTATCAACCAAAGTCCGCTTTTAGATAAATTAGTAGAAAAATCTTTAAAACTTCACCAGTTACGCTTAAAAAAATTTAAATTGCAAGAAGCAAATGACTGTGCATATTTTTATTATTTTTTCTGTATTTTTCGTATGATAACCTGTCATTTCCTAATTTCAAAAATGTACTTACTTTTTTTCTACGTGCAGTAGGTTTTTACTTTTTTTTATTAAATTTATAAAAGTGCAGTTTTTGAAGTCGAATAAATTATAATCTCTTATGACGTCATTATTGCTCAAACTAATTTTGCATTTTTGCCACATGTTATGGAAAATGAAAAACAGAAATTTTATTAATTTTTAAATCCCCGATCATGCAACATGCCCATTGTTTGTCTTCCAAATATTTCCGAAATGGACCTTTGCGTATGTCCGATTTGAATATAAATTATTGCATAGAAATATACACTATTAAATGACGTTTTGCATGTAGCTGTTCCGCATGAACAGTTATTGGGTATTGTTAATGTTTGTTTTATGTCGTATCAAATCACACAACTGGCTTCTTTATAATATACATTTATGTATTTCACACACGACTGATGATGATGAGAATATCAGAAGGTCTTTGATCCAAACTATCTATTGTAAATTACAGATTTTAGTTTGCAAAATGTAACGGCACCTTTTTTTTATTATATTATATTATATATTCGTATATTATTGCGGTTTCGAATTTCAAATGAATGTATTATAGAAAAATTAATACTTGTACTTGAGTTTTTATATATTTATTGACAATGTAACGATTACATATTGTAAAAAATCTATTGAATACTTAAACAGTATGATAATATTTTTGGTTTTCCATATATTGTTAAAGAATTTAACGGAACAAATTTTATTTATTACAGCGAATTTATATTATTTAAAAAAATTCAATTGTGGTCGCAAAAATACCTTCAAAATACCTAATATTTAAGCAAAAATTTAAATCAAATTTACCAACCGAATAACCAAACAAACAATATTTAAAAGTGAGCATTTATTACATAATATTGACTATTATATTATGTTTGGCCATGAACTCAACAAAATAAAAATGAATTTGAAAGGGAACATTTAAGGGTAGCATATTGTACAATATAAAGAATGGGTTCTCAACTAGAGCAAACCTAAATCTGGGTAAAGTGTGTAATAAAAGAAAGCGAAATTTGACCGTCCCCTTAAAATTAAATTATTTCAATTGCATAAAATTATATTAGACGTAATAAACAAATAAAGCAATACATCTAATATTTGTCGGCATTTTTAAAAGTAAATGTTGTGCAACAAATGCTGGGCGGATTACCATTGTAAAATATGTTTTTAACTTATTGGTGTAATATATTTATGGATACATCTTCAAACATTCCCTTTTGGTGGAAATATTCAAGAAATAAAAAGAATTGATCTGTACATATAGCGCGAGTTTTTTTATTCAATTTCCCTCAACTGAGCTTTAAACTCATGAAATGGGTCATCAATGGTAAATACATAATTTGTTTTGATTCCACTGTCTTGTATAAAAATCAGCGTACCTACCTAAAAAGATCCTCAACAACAAACAAAAAGAATGAAAAAAAATGGAAACATAAATAATAAAAATTAATATACATTCTGCAAACTAGAGAAACGGTTATGAACATGCAAACTATTATGTTGTAATATTATTATACAGTCAAGAGCAAGATCAAAATCGCTTGGTTGCCATTTACGACCAGCGCTAATAACATTACCAAAGAACCGGTATACCATCATGACAACAATGGTGCAGGTATAGACCGTGATCTTGGCATTCTTATTTTACATTGTAGACAAAGACAAGAACAATCCCGGTTATAATTCGTTCTATGTTACTTGACACTGGTATTTCTGCAAATAATATTATATGTTCAGCAACACAAAACCTGATGTGGTATTATGATGTTTAAATACAACTCTGTATATCGGTGGGTATTATATACTGTATATGTATTTGTATACTATTATATGTACGCCTAGACTATAGCTGCGTGTTTATGACACTGACACCTGTAGTATGTTGCACATATTTGAATAACAGGTGGGCAAATGAAAGAGAGCTTTTGTAGTTTTGTCTTTAGGTATAACAAGAACTTGACTAATATTGAGGTATTTACACACAAACAAAACCTATTTGAATGTTTATTTTAAAATACATAAAACATGAATTGCTTTTTTGACAAAATTTCGTTTATTTTGATGATTAGTCAGGAGTTATAGGCTGGTTAAATTTGGAGACTCCAACGCTCGAACAGAACGCAAACCTTGCAGAACGAATTCAAGTCATCGAAAATTGAATATATAAAGATGTATTAGTTAATTTTAAAAGAAATTCTATGTACTTATACATTTTTTGAGCCATTCTTATGCTAGTTCACCAAAGAGTTTGTATATTACTCGTTTTTTGGTGGAGACCTCAACTTCCGAGTAGAACACAAACCTTCAGCGAATTGAAGACAATTAAAGGCGTGTTAGGTTATTCTAAAAAAAATTATGTCCTCATATACATTTTTTGAACCATTCCTGTGTTAGTTCACCAAAAAATTTGATTATTACTCGTTTTTTTCGTAGAGACTCCAACGTCCGAACAGAACACAAACTTTCAGAAAATCGAAGAGAGTTAAAAACGTTTTATCTAATGTTGGTTTATCCGAAAAATTACACAATTTTTTTGAACAGTACCACCGGTAATACGCCAAATTGTGGGCAAGTACAAAGTAGTCTAATATGATGATTATAACAGGTAGTTGGGCCATTACGTTAGCCGGTCCCCACCATGCAGTGTATATATCCAGGTGAGCCATTGCCAATGCCAAGCAAGTTCGAATAGGTAACCTCCACAGGTTCATGAGCGCTAAAGGGGTCCGGGGAGTCAGGGGCAAACACAACGGTTCACATCGTTGGTACTTGGTGCGGTCATCAGTCTTCACAAGGACCTCATCGGAGTTAACACGAATTTATATATATGTTAGTGCTCATGAATTTATCCTTCATGAAGACATCATCAGCAGGATATTGAGTGTGGTTTCGCAAATAGTGTTTTTTTTTTCCGTAAAACACGAACCGTATATTCAATAAAATCGATTTTTTTAAGTACTATATGCAATGGATTAGTGGTGATAGTGATTTTCTAGTGACGTTTTCTCATTTTTCTTATACTTACTTGGATTTTGTGTGTTGTATGGATAATAACAGTGAAATATAATTAAGAGTGAATTAAAGATTTTTTTATTTTGGATTTCATTAATTGTTGCGGCGAACGCATTAAAAAATGCCTAAAATATTTTTGATCAAGAACAGGTTGCACCAGCAACAGTTGAGATTATTAGAATCTCAAAATGCAGCTACTTCCAAACAAGAACTTGGAGGGATTCTTGGGGAATCGCAGCAGCCACTTTCTTTGATTGTTCAGAAGAAAGATGGTAAGATCTTCTTGCATTTTTACACACAAATAAATTAATGTAGTTACCTATTATGGTACTAATTATAGTTAGCTCTATTTAGTAATTAATTTTACGAATTATGTCCACATAATGTACGAATTCGAGGTTCAATAATTTGTTGGGAGATTTTTGGCACCACGCTTTATAAAGGTTATCGGACATCAATATATTTTAAAAGTTGTTAGTCATCAATACTTAACACTTTCCCGTTCTCTCGTAATGGTATTTCTTTGTGTACTGTTTTATCAAAATACCGTTCGGTAATGGGTACTTTCTGTTATCAGAAAAACATTACATTAAATACTGTAAAATGTTATAGTTATCACATAATAATAATTTTAATGGAAGTTCAAGTTCGTCAAACGTCAAATTGTAATTAGAATGATAAATCATTAAATAACTATACAAATTTTTCTAAAGCCTAATACACAAAACAATTTACTTGTTGATATTTCAGAGTTTTGTGAGGGCTCGTTTTTAATGTAAAAAATATTCAAATGAACTATGTAATTATATTCAATATTTCATTGGCTTTATAACAATTTAGTTGTTACCAGGTATTTTTTATAGTAAAAATAACTAATTACAAATGAATATGTGAATGGAACTTTACACATACATAGTTTTAAAAAAAGCCTCATTAATAATACACTGAACTTTTTGATTATACACAGAAAATAGATATATTTATTTACAATATCAGACAATGTGGAAAAAAAATAAATTAACAAATTTAATCGGTTACAATGTATATTAAAATCCAATATAATTCGGTGTCCAACAACATATATAACTGTAAAGATAAAATTAACATAAAAATATCATTATTTCTATACAAAATTTTTAAATTAGCATCAAATAAAATTCAACAAAACAAGAATGGCAAAAATATATAGTCGGCAGATTATAATAATATGAAATAACGAAATTCTTTACTTGGACTACTCAATGCCATCGTGTAGGTCTTTTAACATCAGTTTCTCCACTTGTTTATCACATTTTTTTGTTGTGTTCTATACACACATACTTAAATATTACCATATCTTTGCGTGCACCATACCTTTGTTTAGCTTTTCAAGTGTAAGTAGACTCTTTACGCCTTGTTGCATTTCACCTTGTAACAGGTTAACAAAAAGGCCTTAAAATAACAGGTAATATTTTTTCGAAAAAATTTAAATACCGCTTGAACAATACATTATTTTTGCATTTTATACCTCAAGGTATTGATACGAATAAAAGAACCTGTTCATTATTGCAGACCGAGAAAGATTCAAACAGGAGATGAGAACAGAAAACTTCTCAATTAATCATGAAAATGTGTATATGGACGTCTCTTTTTAACATATTAATATACAATTGCAATACACATAGCCTAATACGAGCAAATATGCTTCAAGTTGAAATTACCGATAATGGTATTAACATTTTTATAGACATTCTTAAATCTACAAACGGGCGTGAAAGGTCGACTGCCACACACAATTGACTGAATAATGCACACAACCAAAGAAATGCAATAATAATATCATTAACACAGAACATATAGGTATATTAAACAAGTGTTTTGTGGTTGTTTGCAAGAAAAGCAATTACTTTTCCAATTGGACATATAAGATTTTCAATTAAATCTATATAACCAACCGGACCTTATTTGTACAAATTTTGCTCGTCGTTCTAGCTCGTTTCTTCTGTTCGGTTCTTTTATGTAAACGTATATATTGTAGTCTTCAAGTTCTTTGCCGATAAATTTAATGATGATAGTATCTTTCATGAATTATTAATTTAAAGTTCGTTGTATTCTGTATGCGAGGCGTATACGTTTAGAATTGTTGCTGTTTTTTTCCCTTCATCAGCTTGTAAGAAAATAATAATGCCAGTCAAGCCACGTTTATTAACAAAAAAATGGAACAACGTGGTTAAGACACACAAGTGTGTTGTTTAATTGCTTTCATGGAGGTAACCATAAATAATCTTTATATATAGGAGTTTTATTTTTTCATATACTTTAGGAATTGTAATTGAATAGCGTGGTTTTGGTTAAAATTAAGAGTTTACGAGATACACGAGGTGTAAAATTTCGTTTTCTTTTATTTAAATTGTGTCATTTTAATTTTTTACAACACCATAAATATGTGCATACATAAAAAATGAGTCGAACATTATTTATACAAAACCTAAAAGTAGGTCGATTGTAAATACAAAAGGGACGAAATCATTTCATGGTCTAGTTGCAGCAACAAATTTGAATGACTTATCGTGTTATTGTTAAAAAGTGAAATTATATTACAGACCGGGATTCATGGTGTATTAAATTCAGTGATTTATTTTACTGTACGAATAAAAATCATGTTTTTTTACATAAAAATATTCAATTGAATACAAAATATTATACTTAACACAGTTAAAAAATTTTCTCGCATAGAAAATGCATTCTCTTATAAAAAGTAAAAACTTTTCAAGTACGTTCATGTTGTAATCAACTTTTTTATCATAAGAGTTATAATTACAATAATTTCTTTATAATAAAATACATATTTCCGTATTTGTAAGTAAATTTATACGTGATTTTCTCATTTTATATTGTTACAAATAAATACATAAGAGAAACATTAACAAAAAATAGATTACAATTCACTGGTTACCTTGCATTTTCTATAAATATAGCAAGTTTACTTGAAATTGACTGAATAATAAGAATTTTAATTCATTTGACAGTGGTATTTATTAATTCCGTTTAAGGAAGTTGTTTCCAACACTCGATTTTATGATGTATTTGAAGCAAACAGTGAAAAGACATTTATCATATAGAAAAACTATAAATTAATATGGTCATCGAGTAACAATTACATGCCATATCCATAAATGTGATCAAAAAAAAAGAAAAGACATGAAATATAGATAAATATTTCATTAAAAGTCTTCAGACAATTCCTAATAAATCAACTTCAACTGACTCAAAATAAGAAACGACAAATGAATTAATTCGTTTTTTGTACTTCAGGGTTAAAAGAGTTTAAATAAGTGATTTTTAAAGTTTCATAATAAATATTGAATTTTTTATTAAATTTGATCACAATACTTAAATTGCGACCTATTTTCGTTTAATCATTATGTATAAAATATTATTATGTAAGGAGGTAACAATTCTTATTCAAAAATTAGAACAAGGACAATATAATTGGTATATATTCAAAAAACCTTTATACAAAAAAAAAAACACTCATAATATGTGTTTTGATATAAATTATCCAAGAAATGTTACGCATTCTTAGTCAAGGGTTGAAAACAACCAACCATGTATGTGAAAAGAATTTGAAAATGTAACTTGAAAAATCTGACCGGCAGGTGTATTTTTCTATAAAAATATCTAAAGCTGCTACTTTTATTAAATATCATTTTATATATTTATGGCTATTATTATTTTAACCTATTCGAATAATCAGAAACAGTTTTTTAGAGGAAATACATAACGTAAAACAGAAAAAGAGTTTACGTAATTGGCTAACAGACACAGTTGTTATTAAAAATTATTTATGGGTATTGTATAATATATAGGAAAAATGTACATTATAAATTCATAGTGTAGCACCTGATGGGCCCAATGTGGGCCTACATATGTCAGTACAATATCAATTGCCTAGTAATCAAATTTAACCTTGAATATGTAACAAATTTTTTTCTAACTTCGCGAATAATAATACAACATAACATATATCCATTATCAAGGCTATTTTTGAAGGAACAATAGTCTATTATGTTCATATACATTGTATTTTGTACCTGATGATCTTAGAAACAGTTGGTAGACGATATTAAGTCGTTTTGACAAAATAAATACTGCTTGAATACCGCAACTTACGCAAGTTCACAGCGGTTAACAAGGAGCGTTAGCCAATTCAAGGTTAAAATTATTAGAGCTTTTGCATAAAACTTGAACATTTTACAGTACGAAGTTACGAACATTAAACAGATCCTTTATTTATACCTGTTTAATGGTGTTGCGCAAGATTTCAACCCTTTTAACTGTAATAAATGATGTCATCTACATTAATTCGAATATCAATTACATCCGCTAAATAATTAATTCAATTTAATTACACATTAATTATATTAAATGTAGATACATATCCAAAAATAAATAATAATGACAAAAATTCGTAATGAATAATTTAAGCACACAATTCCAGTTAATGTTAGTTTACCATATAATAGAAATGTGTAATTCAATTAATCACAATGTATCATATATAAAATGTGTTTTTACATTATTGAGGAAAATGCAGGTGAAGTTCAAGGTTGATAAACTGAGTTTATCGGTGTTTATATTATTACCTAACTTTGTTTTATAAGTGAATGAATAGAAAGTGTTCACTAAACTTTCTCTTTATGTGATATAATGATATTATCTCAGTATTTGTTTGTAGGTCATTATTATTAGGTGTACTGATTAGTATTCTAAATTCTGAAACTAAGTGTTCAGAAAAACAAATTCTGCAATATATGTTGAGATAAATTTGAAATGCAAAAATTCGGCAAACTATAAAAATATCCGATACACATTTTATTAGAGACAAAATTGTTCACAAGACCAAAATCAATTTCTGAATCCTGTTCAGAATAAATAATTTAGTAGAAAAATACTTTCAATAAGACCTACTGGTGTGTTAAAAAACGTGAAAGTGCCTTTTCAGTTATTTTTATGACAGACCATAAAAGCCAACGCATAGGTACCGGTTTGAACCCTGCAGGTGATCAAGTTAAAAACGTCTTAAAAACTTAAAAGCATCTTCCCGGTTAACCTTCAGAAGCTGAAGAACGTTATTTCTAGTTTCTACAACTTTATATATGCTCGATATATTTATTTAAATTTTACATTTACAAAATGACGTCATTTTTACTGTATCCTTTCAGATATACATATTTTGAAATGAATCAGTATTAAAAATGTGTTAAAAATAAAAGGTTTTGTTAATATTTTATATAAACAAAATACTACCTACATATACATATACCTAATTTGAAGTTGATGTGAATAATTTTACTAACAAACTGAGCTTGTTAATATGATCCTTATTCTAACGGAATTTTGTATAATGCTAATCATTATGGAAACTAATTTCAAGGTTTTGCAAAACAATTTAGCACTATTTATCTGGCCGGTCATCGAACGTGTGTTACTAACCAAAGCAGTTTTATCTAAAAAATATTTTTTATCTTTATAGATATACATACGTATATACTTATATCTATTTGTAATGAAATGTAATGATAGACCAAATGAACCTCTGTGCGTACTTGCTTAGATTAATTATTTCTATTTGCTTACAATAATTAGAAGCATTTTGGTCAATAATACATTTTAATGATACTTAAAAAAATATAATTGGTAGTTACAAAGTTTTGCGTGTTTGTTGAAATTTATCCTGGAGTCATAAAATTTAGGAAGTAGAAATACATAAAAAGTTTTTACATAAATTATTGTTATTTATTTAATTAACTAACAAATCTAGTTTTGTTGTTTATACTACACCCAGTTATACATAACTTTTTGCTAATTATTTATTTTCCCAGGTGTAAATTTAATAATACTGTTTTGTTTACAAAGTTTATATCATACAGTTTTATTCAACGAGAATACATTTCTTTCAGATTTGCATATTACGAATAAAATGAATTGTTTCGACGTAGATTCTCACATATTTATTAGTTTGTAAAATAAAATTGAAATTCAAATAGTGTGGTATCAAATATACGAATCTTTTTTTATATGCATATATAAGTACTTACACATATTAGGTATATATAGGTACTAAATGTACATAGATATATTATGGTCACGTCTGTAAATAGCAAAAACGAGCATTAAAGTGTGGATAATATAATGAAAAAAAAAACAAGTTCATTGTACATCCTTGAATTGAAATTTATTATAAATTCTAATAGACTGCTAATAAATTTTAAATATATGGTAAAAGGAATTGTATTTGTTTTCAACAACAGCAAATCACTAAATTTGCGTAAATAAAATATACTGAAAATTTTGTTATTTACTTATATTTATTTTAATCAACTCGTTTTCTAATTAACCGTTTAACTTGTTTCGATATAACCAATAGATATCTATAATTTTTAAATTAGATAAAGATAATTTCATATTTAATTTCGTTTCAGATAAAGAAAGACCAATAGACGATGCCCAAAAGAATAAATCACCTATACGCGAAGACAAAAACTCGTGTAAAAAGCCTTTGGAAACAGTACCTCCCCGTCGTTTCATATCTTCGATTCTTGGAGGTGACATTCCTTATGGAAGTCGAGGACATGTCCTTACACGAGCCGAAAGAAAAGAGTACGCCCCTATAGTACCACCAGATAAAATTACAATACCTGTTACGAAAAAACCGCCAGATGATACCCCTAAACCACAAAACTTAGCACCCGTACGACATTTTTCCGTTATTCAACGTACGCCAAAAACGACAAAACGTGATGAAGACAAAGATATAAGACTACCAACGGCGGTAGTTGTCCAAGAACCTGAACAGGATCAGCCAATTGATTATCACATCCCGAAACGACGTGGTGAAACAGAGGATGAGAATGAAGAGCGAAGAATTCGCGAGCAAAGACGGAGCCATTCCTCCAAAGTCAGTAAACCTCTACTTTCTGTCAGATCGATAGTGGGAAAGCTGCCAGTGACAATGTCGGCGGCGGCAGGTCACGGCCGAGGTTCCTCCGGCAATCAGAACGGTGGCAATCAGACGAGTAACAATTCTTCTGGAAGTGGAGGCTCGATTAATTTTAGTGGAGGATCAACTGGTGGCAGTAGCGGTGGCTCTTTGGGTGGTAGTGGTACTGGCGGGGGTGGCATGAATCCTGGCAGAGATGGACGTCAGAATTACGGACCGAGTAGTCCACCAACAGGAAGTTTACCACCATTTTATGAATCTTTAAAAGGTAACACGATTCCTTTTTGCAACAATTCATCACAATTCAATGATGGGACATTTTCAGGTGGAAATAATGGTAATAATTTCAATGCAAGTGGTAATTTTTCATCAAACTATGTGATGTCAAATCAACATAACATGGACTGCGATACGGGACAAGAATTGACAAATATGAGCGTAAACGGTGGCCAAAGTCCTCCCAAGCAATATTCAACACTTCAAAATGCTTCTTACGGTATTGTCATGAAGGATGAATCAGATTTAGATCTATATGAAACGAAAATAGATCCAATGAACCAACTTCTTCCAGGATCGTACTCTGGCTACGATGAATCGATGATGGTCGATATGGTGACTGGAGCAGTTGTGGATCCATTACAATTCACTGCAACCCTCACCTTCTCCAGTTCTGCTGAACATGCATTGTTGGAGAGTTTATCAGATGCTGCAGATCTATCAACATTCTTACACGGTCTACCAAAAGAAGACAATGACAACGACGAGGTCATAGGCAACAATAATATTCATTCACCGTCGATGACGTCAGATTCTTCTCAACTCCAACAAGTCGATCACAATAATATTGAATCCTTTAACGAACAAATTTTAAATCGAAACTATGAAAATAGAAGTAATTATAGTCACAGTCAGTTTTCGAAAATCTATCAAGAATCATTGCCTCAATATCAGTCTTCCGTTAATAATGAATCGTTGCAAGTCCAAATGCACCAACAACAAATGTTGTCGCCCACATTGTCGTTTAATGGCAGTGGATTGGATTTGGATTCGCCAACGACCATGTCTTTGCCGTCCCCGGGGGCGACTAGCTGTTCATTAGACGGGAACCACAACGATGGAGGCTCAATAAGTCCTCCAGCTAATGTGAGTGGAAGACGCGATAGTACAAGCAGTGAAGCACCGTCCCTGCAAGGCAGGGTAAATGTTTTACAACAAAGGGTAAGCATCAAATTGATTCAGGCAAGCTCAATTTTCAATGTCAATTTCAATTAGCTTAGCTATAAATAATATACGCTGATGTCTTAAATTGAAAATTTTATTTTGTTCAATTAATAAATTTTATTTCAAAATGTATACAGCAATGCCCAGATCAAAATGTTGCTTTCCTAAACCAAGTAATCATTTGTTATATTTTTAGTTTCTGTTACAGTTGGGTTTACCTGCAGAAGTACAATTGGAATTTGTAAATGGCGGACATGGTATTAAAAATCCATTGGCCAGTCAAGAAACTGTGCGGCAAACAACCACGAGATCCGAAGAAAAGACCAAAGTAGCATCAATAACAACAGAAGACGGTCAAACGAATTTCTGTTGTAGAGTATGTAGTAAGACTTTTGCATTACAACGTCTACTCAACAGGCACATGAAATGCCATTCAGATGTAAAACGATATTTATGTACATTTTGTGGAAAAGGTTTTAACGACACATTCGACCTCAAGAGGCATACCCGAACTCACACCGGTAATAAAAGAACACCAGAAATTTTAATGACAAAATTTAAATGTTTTTTCCTGTTATCGTTTTTAGGTGTACGACCGTATAAATGCAGCCTTTGTGAAAAATCATTCACACAACGTTGTTCGTTGGAATCACATTGTTTGAAGGTACACGGTGTACAACATCAATATGCGTACAAAGAACGAAGAACGAAGGTATACGTATGTGAGGAATGTGGGCATACCACCAGCGAACCAGAAGTTCACTACCTCCATTTAAAAGACAAACATCCTTATAGTCCTGCTTTGCTCAAATTTTACGACAAACGACATTTTAAATTCACAAATTCGAATTTTGCTAATATGCTTCTTCAAGTACGTACCTAAAATATATTTACATATATTTTGTTTTATGCTCTGTTCATACTTCTTTCCGCAAAATTAATCCGTCCAATGTAAATAAAACTGTATAAGTATACGTCAATATAAAAATACTCTTTTTCTTTACGAAGATGACCCATCCAACCCTAAATATTATAAATTATTATTTATTTCATAAATATTATATTTCAAATATACATTGGAGGGACAAATCTGTCTTATCTCTTCTGTGATAATTAAATAAAAATTTTTCACTTAACATAAATGATAACTACATCAGTTATCTGCAGGAAATGGAAAGTAAAACGCTGAGGAACAAAGCCTAATTAGCCAAACGCACCGCATTTAATAACATTTGTTGCGGAGAGAATAATTAAAATCGGGTTTATTGTGCAATCAGGTGGATGGAACTGGGTTTATATATTTTAAGTAAGTTTAGTTTAGTAAAAAAAATCAAATGTAAAGCATATGGGAACGTTGTTAGAATTTAGAAAAAATATTGGGATTGATAGTAATATTAAGATAAATTATATTTAACAGAAATTGATAATCAAAATAATACTATATAAATTCATTCTGAATGTTACAAATAAAATTTGAAAAAATGGTATTGGGAAACTTATTTTATTTAATCAATTTCTGAACTTTAACACGTTCCTTATATTATTCTGGTGCTTCATAGGTGTCCAACTATGGTGCTACAGAATAGATTATTGTTTTGTTTAGTTGTACGATGTGATTATCTTTTCTTATTTTTATTATACATATATATATATGTATGTTACAACGAACATTTCTGCAATACTTTTGTACTTTAGTCTTGTTGAAGTGAGAATTTTTTTTGTTAAATATAAATTGAACGGAACTTGTATATATAAAAAAATATTTAGTTTATCTACTATAAGTACCTTTTTTTATCTTATAGTTTTTGACATTGTTAGTTTGTACTATTATTTAATTATTATTTTATTATTGCCAGTGTACCTAGAAAAGAATGTTGAAATGATTATTTATATTTATCTCTTTTTTTTACATCACAGTATTCAATTACTTCTAGAATGTATTTTTTTATATTATTTAAATGAACTGAAATTTCTTGGCGAATAAAACACACGAAAAATTAAAAAAGAGTAGCTTTAATTCTCTCATTTTTTTATAAGTAAAATAATTTTATCTCTAATTTATAATATTTCAATCAACAATATAACTTAAACGTAGAGAATGAAAATATTATGTATTTTCCTAATGTTGTTATTATTCAAATAAATTATATGCATAATATCGAATAAACACGATTTTATTTTTCCTTTAACTTTCAGGTAAGGTGAAAAACAACAGATAATTCAAAAATATGTTTGATATATATTTTCTAAAAGCTCTACATACATACATACATACATATATATTTAAACAGTAACGCCTGGACGGACCTTAAAAGCAAATGATTTCTTGCCGTTGGAACTAGAAGAGTCGTTATTCCTGATATTAGTTTGATAATCCACCTGTAAATAGAATTGTACTCAATAAATTTCATCTTTAATGTTTACATTATAGTGGGAAATTATTTTTGAATATACAAACAAACCTGTGTATCAATTGCACGGAATTGCCAAGACCAGTTAGCTCTATATAAAAATGGACGATGATCGAACCTATTATCATCGGGACTGTAAGCTTCAGCGTGATAAGATGGCGTTAAAACGGTCATCTTATGTCTGTTAATTGCATAGCATCTAAAGAAGTGCTTGACTTTGTCTGCAACTTGTTTTGGTGTACAAGAAGTGGACCAAGTTTGAACTAACTTGCAATACATAGAATACGGTCCACAATTATAAATTTTCCTCAATCGACCAAACTGGCTTAATTCATCATAAGTCATTCCCATGTCTTCTTCGTCAGTCTGTGCTAAATGGCCTTGTTTTAAAGGTTCCAATTCTGCCGTTGGTACTGCATTTATAATTTCTCCAACTACACTAATGCCAAACTTATCTTTTGCGTAACTCATAAATCGTCTTAGATCGGTTTTCGAAATGCCGCCAATAGGATTTATATCAGCACTTGAGCAATCATATTTTGTCATATACCCTCTTAACGCTTCATCAACATTAGCGGATCCTAATACTAATAATCCACCAGGTCTGTCACGTACCCATAGCATTAATTGTGCGAAAAGATACGACAATACCATACGTATGCGTGCTTGAATGTTTTGCAAGGCAAGATTTTGTCGGGGACATCCACCATCCACTGCGAATTTAGGTATTTTTCCAGTAACTGTAGCGAAAATTTCCATAACTGAAGTTACTGCTTTATCTATTATGATGGGCATGTGGTAGCTGCTCAAAACGAATTAGACTAAATAAGTTGTAAAATATCAAATAAGCGAAAATACCTAGAAATTGAGGCTGCTAAAGATGCTGCTCTTTGTTTAGTTTCTTTGGAAGAATTAACAGTGCCCATATAACAAGTTACTAAAAGCTTTTCACACAACTCTCTAGCATCTTTTGGGACGTACGTTGGGTTGCCGACAATACGTCTTATATCTGACAAAACTTTTGAATCTAACAAGTTGAAAAAATAAATTATACTGACTGATTATACTGGAATATAGCAGACTATTAAGTATACCTCCTTTCTGAGCTTGTTGTACGACTAAAGTGCACATTGAATATACAATTAAAGCAGTGCTTGAAGAATCAATACCACCACTAAGCGGCAAAAAAAAACCACCTTGGCCTGATCGACGCAAATAGTCCCACAGCCAACAAGCAGGTCCCTAATTAGCAATATTATGTCTGTTATAAATAAAATTAATAATATTTAAAACATTACATTAGCAATTTCTTCTTCTGGAGTCAAATAAATCACATCAATTGGGATAGCAGTTGGTAAAAGTGTATCATATTCTGGTGTCAAAGCAAAATCTACTACAATTCTTTGATAACTTGGGCTATCTGCAGCTACTTGACATCTAGACCTAATTTTATTGCGATACGTTCGAATGTCTTCCAAATCTATTGTGGAAGTTATAACCTCCACTTCCTCTAATGCAAATTGTTTTGCCCTATTTAAAATATCACCATTTAATGATATGATCGATCCACCACCAAAATATACTCTTTGTCCATCGCATCCACGTAAATTACAAAAAATATAGCAACCACCAGATTTTTGAGTAGCACTTTTAACGAGATCAACTGTAACATTTCCTTTACGCAGTTCTGTATAGCTACCGGAGCCATTACAAATAATTTCAACGCCGTCCAGAGCCATGTCAATGTGACGACTTTTAGGATTCCATAATTCTTCACAAATTTCAAAACCAATACAAGTATCTTTTGTGGAAATTACGGCATCACCTATTGGTACAATATTTTGATCAGTAACAGCAGTAATCATTCTTGGTAGAAAGAAATCTTCCGTTTGTCTAATCTATAAATCAAGTTTTACAATACATTTCCATTACTCAAAGATAAATAAATTTACCTTTTTCCAGGGTGTAAACCATCGACCTTCCCTGTAATTATCATCATCACAAACATTGATTTTGGGGCGAATTAATAGAATCTTTTGATTTAGAAATATTACTCTACAGTTGTATGCAACATTTTTGTGCATTACAGGCATTCCAACATCAATAAGGATATCACGACATGCCGAAGCAACTAATAATTCAACTAAAACCTCCCAAGAATGAAGGAATGTATCGCTTTCATAAAAATGATCCTCGCAACTGTAACCACTGAGAAAGAAAGACCATTAAGTTAATCTTGTATATTTAATCTACAAAACAATATACCATATTTCTAGTTCAGGTCCTGTACGAAATGTAGCTCCCAATTCTCTAGCTTCCAGTATAGATTGAAGGATTCGGTCGCGATTTCCTTCAAAATCTAAAGCCCATTGATTTAAGGTGGCTGCAGCGACAGTTACTGCACGACCCATTTTCTACTATTAAATTTTATTACGTAATAGAAGTCCCTATAAAACAATACATTCATATTTTTCGAAAAGTATTTAATTCATGTTTATTTACACTGTTGCCCTTTTAGAGGTTATGAAACGATAAACTTATTTTAAATGCGAATTAATGTTAAAATAAAATAGAAAATATATCACATTTATTGCTATTTTAAATCTAGATATAATGAAATATAAGTTAATATATTAAATACATATAAATACTTAATATAATCACATTTATCTAATCTTTACCAAATTAAATCTCTATAATGTCAAAAACATGTTTTGAAGAGCTTTATTGTTGGCTGCGTTTCTATAGTAACTGCCTTGTTTACTGTAACTACCGCAAAATTTAAAACTCCTTTTCTAAGCTTTCAATGCTATATCTAAAAATCTATAAATCTAAATTCTCCAAATGTCTAACATTTATATAAAACAATGAATTATTATAAATACAGGGTGTTCCAGAATAAGTGTCAAACACTTCAGGGGGTGATTCGTGAGTACATTTTAAGAAAAAAAGTTCATATAAACACATGTCCAAAATGGCATGGTTTTAGAGATACAGGGTGTTAAAGTTTCTGAAAAAATAATGTTTTTCTTTAATATTTTAATAAATACTGCGGATATCAAATTGAAATTTTGCACAAAAATATAGTTTATTGTTACACATCTTCATGAAGAATTTCGAAAAAATTGGCCACCCCTTCTAGTAGTTTTTCTGGGGGGGTGGGAACACACCCCAACAACTTTTGTTTTTATCCCATTTAGATATACTTTCAATGGGTTCATTTGATAGATAATTTACGTAGGAATCTTTTATGTCTCTTTAAATTTTTAGTTTTATTGTGCCATTTTCTAGAAAAATTCAAAAAACTGAAAACGTGTCATGAATAAAATCAATTTTGAAAAATTCTAGATACAGGGTAGTTAATAAGTAAGTGTTTTAACTGCAAGGGATAAATGTTTAAGTTATTTTAAGACAAAAACTTCCTATAAACATGTGTCAGAAACGC
Organism: Oryzaephilus surinamensis; assembly: GCA_004796505.1. Classification (NCBI taxonomy): domain Eukaryota; kingdom Metazoa; phylum Arthropoda; class Insecta; order Coleoptera; family Silvanidae; genus Oryzaephilus; species Oryzaephilus surinamensis. Next base: position 126 of record SSSI01003778.1, on the reverse strand, counting down.
CACGGTTTTCGAAGTACAGGGTGTTAAATTTTTAAATTTTTTCAATACCTTTAACACCCCGTATCTCGAAAACGGTGCTATTTCTGACACATGTATACATAATGTTTTTGTCTTAAAATAACCCAA
>SSSI01003777.1:0-11536 GCA_004796505.1 Oryzaephilus surinamensis | reverse complement strand
AATGCTTTATAGAAACGTATACATTCCACTTCTTAAGATGTGGATAAATAAACATGAGCCACTGTGCATAATATATTATTTTTACGTATTTTAATAAAAACAAATTAAAACGGTGTTATTTTGCATGAAAAATTACGATCTTGACACGAAAAATACAAAATTAGATCGAAAACTTTGTTATTTAACAAACGAAAATCAGTAAAATTTTTTTTGCATATTAAAATGAAAATAAAACGATTGTTACATGTATATTTTCCTCATTTTATAAGGATTACATATACATATACTAGTAAATAAACAAAACTTCAAACAAACAATACTTATACAATCCCATAATTATATTTTTGATGAACTTTACGTTTCACTCCGATAAATATTTTTGATGAATAAAAGCTCATTCGTATATAGTATATACGAGCAACGAATATAGACTATAATGACTAAAATAGACTGATAATTATATTATTTTCAACCCTGTTATTACAAAACACATAACATTTTAAAAAACATTTTGTGTAGGTGGTTTAATTTCTGATTATAACTTTATTTAAAAATAAATCTGCAGGCCAAATTTGAATCCAATGCAAAATTAAAGTAAAATTTTCTTGACAAAAAAAAAAACCAATACAATTCCATTGCAATAAATACGATGAAATATGTACCAATTTTACCTTGATGTCCAATGAAACAATTTTTTTTTTAAGATTCAGCATTGTGTGTGTAGTTTTATGAGTGTGTTTGTGTATAATTTAATGTTTGTTGTAGGATATATACAGGTGGTTTTGGAGTCTGTGCATAATATAATCCACCATCCGTTTTATATACTTGTTGGCAAAAATCTATTCTAGTTTGAATCATTTGCGAAAGCGCATTCAATGAAAATTGTTCTTTATTTAGTGAGAAAAATACAAAAACAGAAATATTTCCGCCTTTACATTATTATTTACATAATAATCTAAATAAAATTGTTTAAATGTGGATTTAATAATAAAATAAAATTATCAAAAAATTTTTGTTTACGTTTTAAGTTGAAAATTTTTTAACTATAGTAGTGTTTGTGTTTAAAAAACTTTAATAATAATACGTCACTTATTTTGTTTAATTTAATAATTAACATATTATATTTAATCAAACTGGATTTTATCAAATCATTTTTATCTATTATTATAATTTTCATAAAAAGATGTTAGTTTTTAAAACTAATTTCTACATGGAATAATGTTTCTATTCTATGGGTAAGAAAAATTATTTATATTTTATTTTTTAATATTTAAATTAGGAAAGTTTTCATCCACAATTCCATTGATTTTGTTGTATTATTAATTCAAAACTTTTACCAACATACATATTACGAACGAAGATGAGACTTTAATTAATATTATAAGTTTAATCAAAATTAAGTTAAACTAAACAACAAACACTTACCGGGTTTATCTGGTTTAGGGAAACATAAATTTTCCGCTATCAAAGGTTTATGTTGTTGATTTTCCAAAAAAACACACTGAAACAACGTGATTACATTTTATTAATAACTCAATTAAAACGTTGAAACTTTTTTTTGCAAAAAAATTCAAGTCTTTTCAGGATAAATATTATACAAAATTAATTTACATTTTCGTGCTTTTCATGTGAAAATCAAGTTAAAGATAAATAAAGCTTTTTAAGAAATTCATCAACTACCCATATAATCCGTATTCGTTCAACAGTAAGGAAAAATTTATAAAAAAATTTTTATATAAATTTTCAAAGTTTCAAGTTTTCTATTGAAAATATCATGCAACAAAGAGAGAAAATTTATAAATTAACTCTTTGTGAATTATTAATTAATGGTTTAATTAATTCACAATGCTTTTATTTAAAAATATATTAAATTTGTTAAATCTATTGAATTAATAAATTAATTTCATTTACAAAGATATCAAAATACAATATCAAACCATCCATTTAAGGAATTAAAAAAATATTTGCGAAAATAATAATAAAAATGAAAGCTATTTAATTCACTTAAAAAAATTTGTTCTTTATTTAGACTTGTAACGTAAAACCACCCCCGAACCATACAATAAAAATGGCAATTTAATTTCCATTTAAAACAAAATAAAAAAAAGAAAACAAATTATTATTGCCAAGATGAAATATAAATAAAGTTTGATGAAATGTTTTAAGTACAAGGTTGGATATTAGATCAAGTTTATCAAAAAAAAATCGATCAAAACAAAGTGAAAGTAATAAAAATTGATTAACTTTACGTAAAAAAACAATAATTTCCTAAAATACATATTGGAATGCAACAATTGTGACACTTTTAAATAAAATTATTAGTTATTAGTTTCATTCACAGATATATGATTATATCTACACCTTAAAAGATGTAATGATTACTTCAGAAAACTAGGTCAAAGTGTATGTTATATTAATTTTTTTTTAGTAGAAAGAAAAAAAAACTTGTCCACCTTAATACCTCAAGGCGATTACCGTTTTCATTCATAAAACTTTACTTAATGACATGAAAATTTCCCCAAAATATGTGATTCATATATTTTTAATCTCATAAACTAATTAGTTTGAATTTCAACATTTTTACAGACTATTTGTACTAATTGCCACACAAATAATCACAAATACTTGTCATCCAGTTAAATCGATTGGAAAATATTGTTATCTAGTTGAAGATGGTATTACATTGAAATGTAGAAAACATTTACCAAATGTACCATCAGCAAATAATGTTACAATATTAGAATTGCACAATTTAAATTGGGATGTACTTGACTTGAATCGTGTTATAGAAAAATTTCCAAATGTTAAAAATATATCGGTTTATGGTTGGAATATAAGCCGTATTATAACACCATTAAAAACAAACAACAACATTGAAATATTACAATTTAAAGATTTGAAATTGAACAATTTAAGTGAAACATTTCTTGACACATTACCAAATTTACAAGTGTTAAATTTGGAAAGAAGCCATTTACATAGTTTACCAGCAAATTTCTCAACAAACAATTTAAAAACATTAAATCTTATCGGTAAACAATGGCTAATCTATTATATTTACATTAACCTAATTACAGCCGTTTTTAAGACAATAAATGGGACTGTTCAAAGAATTTGGATTGGGTGTTGAAATTGAACAAAAGCATTTTAGAAAATTTGAAAGAATTATCATGCCATGGCGAACCATATTCTGGAAAATCTCTTATTGGTATTGCTACATTCCTTGATGTAAGAATTTCTATATACAATCCAATAAATATTCAACATATCTACATAATTTTATAGGATATAAAGAAGGATTGTCCATTGAAATGTAATTGTTCATTGCCAGAAGTTGTACAAAATCCCGAATCGGATTTACTTGAACCAATAATTGAAGTAAATTGTTCGGAACGTCATTTAAATGAGATGCCAACAATTTTTCCATTAAATACGAAAATTTTACATTTGGAAAATAATGATATTGTCGACATATCACCATTACGACATAATCATAAATATCTTACAGTATTGGATATATATTTAGATAATAATTATGTGAAAAGTATTGAAGAATTAGAGGGTAGTCATTGGTTAACACATTTTCGTGTGTTTTCATTAAGTGGAAATAAATTAACAGAGGTATTAAATACTACGTCCGTGATAGAATAACGAATAAACCGTTTCATTTCATTTCAGTTACCATCGTATGCATTAGACAATGCTTTACAACAAAATACCAACATGCCAAATGCAGTACAAATTACTTTAGGCAAAAACCCTTGGCGTTGTGATTGTGCTTTTACGCCCGTTTTTCAAGTATGAGTCAAATTATAAATTTTCCTAATTATTTTAAACTTGTTTTCATAGGAATTGTTGCAAAAATATGCACCACAAGTGAAAGATATCCAAGATGTAAAGTGTTCATATGTGGAAGGGGATGAAAATTCCTTATTACCAGTAAGAATATGTAATTTGTGCTTAATTTCAATATAATACTAGTTGAATTTGTAGATTATTGATTTGTCAAGAACTTCAGTATGCCGTTTACCAACTGAATATTCCATACAAGAGGCTTTGGACTTATTAAATGCAGTATTAGCTTCCTTAATTGTGTTCGTTTTAGGGAAATTAGCGTATGATTATTATCATTTTAAGAAGACTGGAAAGTTGCCGTGGATTGTTATGAAGATGCCTTAAATTTTCTGTTCTGTATACATTAGAAATAAACTTTTTTTGTAATATTAACAAATAAGTATAACTATTATTTAGTAAAATGGCGTGTTTGTATTATTCCACAAATTAAAGCAGACTCCTATCATAAAATACATGCGATATGCAATGTTGCTATAATTGAGAAATATTTTGATAGAAGTTTAGATAAACTTACCCAAAGTTTACACTCGATGTAAAGGAAATGTTTTAATACTGTATTAAATTTAAAAGTGTATTAACATAAAACACATTAATTTGTGTGATAGAAATTACAAATCATCTATTAATAAAATGGCTACTTGACGACTTAAACAAGTTTTTGTAATAAATATTAAAGTAAAACTCACCCTTTTAATAATTTTCCCGTTTTCTCGTTTTATAATTTTCAGTTTACACAAAATGAGAAAAGAGAAATAACAGTTATCTATAGAGATGAAGATAACTACTTAATATTTGTATAGTTACAATATTGGCTAATAGGTGTCACAACACGACAAGCGTTTTCCTTTTATAGGTTATAAAATATAGTTGTTGGAAAATTAACAAAATTTTTAAGAAAATGGTTAAAGAATCTAGTTCTAGCATAAAGAAAAAACGTAAAACAGCCGCCAGTGGAGAATCTGAGCAAGAAGCGGACATTTACAAGGTACGAAACAAATTTGATATTAAGCCATTGGGATTTTCCATTTTTCCTATTACCTATTAGAAAGTTACTGATTTTGAAGAAAAAGAAGCAAATTCCAGAAATAGTGAAAAAGATGCAGCTCTATATATGGAAATATGCCAACAGATACGAGACACCGTTAATAAAATATACAAATTGATGCAGGAAAAAAACCCAAATGTAATCGAATTTTCATATAAAAAAATAAAGCAAAAATCTTTTACCCTATTTTTTAGATGACAGAAATTAAAAATCTGATAGTATTAAACATCTGTGTACGTGTGGCATTATTAAAAAAATTAAATCGCATCGATAAAATCCAACACGTATTTTACAAAGAGAAACAAATCACAGAAAATCAACGCTGTGATAGCATTAATTTAACAAATCAAAACCTAGTTTACGAATTACACCATTTACTATCAGAAATCAACAAATGTAAAGCATTCAAATCGGGCGACGAAGATATTGAATTGATTGATTTCGATAGTTTTATGCAAAATGCACCGGAATCATTAACAAAAAAATTTCTTAAGTTTAACGAAAACAATACAGAAGAAAAACATGCTTTACGATTAGCTCGATTAGAATACGAATTACAACAACGTAAATCATTGGCTGAACAATGCAAATCAATGCAAGAAGAAAAGAAAAGATTAGCAGCTGATATTGTTGAACGTAAAAAGAAAATTAATGCATTATTGCCACTATTGAAGAACATTATTAATGCCACAAAACCGTTACAAGCCCATTTGGATTTACCAACTGATCAAATTCGTACCGAACATAAACTTGCTAATCTTTTACCAGATCCATTGTACATATTTTACGCTAATTGCGTTTCGTACACTACAGTTTACGGTAAAATCAACTTTATGCATTTATAATACTGATTTCTATGTGGAAAATATTTTGTTTAGACAACAATTTCAACGTAAGTATTAAAGGAAATCAAGAAGATGTGGAAAAATTCAATGAAACACAAACAACTATACAAGATGAAGAAGATTCTGAACCGGATTATGATATTTCTGAAGTTGAGGAGGTTGTTGAAGTGAAAAAACGTCGCCATCGTAAATCGGTTCAACTCGATCCAATGGAAGAGAAACGTAAAAAACTACTCGAAGTATTTCCATTATCAATTGAAGTGATTATTCCCGTAAATAATGGTCCAACAATCAAAATAACCGTTCGATATTATGTTAAATTGAAAATTGTCACGATTTTATCACATGTTGATATTCCCAGTGATATAACAGGTGATATAGCACGTGATATATTGTCTGGTGAAAATGTTTTATGTGAATTATTGCCGGGAGATAATGGTTTAGACAGTCCAAATCCAAGTACTGTTTATCAATTGAAAAAAATCGGCCTGGGATCATTTTCTAATCTAGTACCAAACATTGGTTACGCTTACAATTGGGCACAAGGTATTTGTGGATTGAATTTTCTTGCAAAAGAAAAATGTTCAGATGTTATTGGACGTACAAATGTGGAAATTGTTATGAAAACTTTGTATAAACGACTAGTGGCTAGACATGAATTGGCCAAACAGTTACAACAGCTTGGTAAAATGACGGAAAAATCCATTTTTATCACATAAAAGTCACCAGTGTATGATTTTCAGAAAAGAATATTATACCAAAAGTGCCAACAAATGTGGAAATAGCTCAGAATTCGGTTACAACATTGACAAATTGGAAATCAGTTGTTTATCAACGTTTTTGTCAAGCCAATTTTACGAAACTGTTAATTGAAGAGGAATTAGTTTGTCCAAATGATTTTTATTATGCGGCAACTTTCATCAGAAATAATGGTAAATAATTGGCTAGAGAAATTCTAGCATAAAACTATACAAATATTTAATTACAGCTCAAATGGAAGCCTATATTGTTGTTAAAAATAGCTATCCAAGTCCACCGCCAATAATTTCATTGTGTTTAAATTATAAAGGACTACATCATGCAGAAAATTCCGATGAAATACGAGTAAATAGCCATATATTTCCACAATTTATTAATAAAATGCAAACTTTCTTATTAGGAAATTGAGAAACTGTTAAATACTGAATGGAATGAAGATAGTTCTGTAGCTTCATGGCTTTTATCGGCCCAAATAACGAAACTGTGCTCTTATATGGACGTATTTTTGGAAACATTTGACAGTGAAGCATTTCCACAGAAAGCAATGTTCCTCAAAAGTCAATGGTAAGTAAAAGAATTTCAGAAATTTAATTGAAATTGAACTGATTCTGTTTTTAGTGCTAGAAATCATCGGCGTCCGTTTAAATTTCGTAAAGTTGGAACCGGAATTTTTACACAATATTAAAGTTAAAAATTGTATAACCTTTTTGAAGAGAAAATAAATTAATTTTCTTAAATAATACAAGAGTTTCATTACTAAAAATTACTTTGTTTATTTTAAATGATTTCAATACAAAAATTATCTTATAAATAATAAAAATCACAATGAAATATCAAATTTAATCGTGGAACATTCCAATGTTTTCAAATCCAACAAAACAGCTTGAGACGATTTAACAAATTCTGGTACACAAATCAATCGTACCGTTTGTCCTGCATCTCCATTAACAATTCTTGTCTCGAATTGTTTCTGATTGCCAGCAAAAACAACATGCGGACAATCGTTTATAATAAACGGATCTTTTTCGTAAAATGGAAAACATCCCAACGTATCTGGAGCTGTTGGAGCCCAATGATTCCATTTTAAACAGTTTTCAAGTGCATCCAATCCATTATCCACATCAGAATATCTCAAAATATCATTTATCGGTTGTCCGGATGTTCCAAATATTCGGATACCGTCCAACGAGCAATAATACGGATTTGAAACGAGATTCAGCGTTTTTTGTTTACCAGCTCGTGGAAACATACAATAATGCATAGGGTTTTGTGGTAAAATGTAGTTCGATGGATCATTTTCACCGGGCATTACATCCACATTAATAACTTTACACAAATCCGATAAATATTCATCGAACGATTGAACAGCTTCAATTGTATCATTGGATTCGGCCACTCTTGCTGTCATGGAAAGCATTGTGGAACTTTTTCTTTGTACTTCAGTTCGTACACTATTCCCAGCTATTATAATACGAACTATACGATTTGAATCGACAACTTCAGACTCGGAAATGTAATGCCTGATGGCGAACAATTGTTGTACGAGTTTGGCGTGATTCACAAAATCTAGTCCACTTAAAAAACATACAAACATTGATTTATTAACAAGCGGACGTTGAATTTGTTCGGCATATCCAGCAAATAAGTAATCATCAACCATAAAATCTCCTTTTCCACAATCGGATCCCAATAAGGCACACGTAATTCCAGTTACAATATGTGCAGCTGAAATATTGCCCAATAATTTATATCTTTGTAGTTCATCTTCAATGTACAATACATCTGAATCATCAGAAAAGTGCGTAACAATCGGTGGGGCCACCAATTGATTGCTTTCAGCTAATTGTTTCAAAACTGATGGTTTCAATTTCTGATCCTTAAATAATGTGCCAATTACAACACACTTGTCGCAATTGGTTTCAGTTAGCTTATGTAGTTGACAAATTGGATATTTATTATTCCATTTACGTTTTATACGTTCATTTAAAAAACCTTCCATTTGTTTTAATCTTATTAAATAAATACTGGAATATTGTTTCTTGTAATCGGTATTTTGTTTCGAAAATACATCAGACAAATTGTCGTATTGTGTTAGAAGACGATCTTCTGATACGGGCACAACCATTGTTAATTAATTTATAAAAATATGATTAAATTTAAGCGGCCCCAAATTTCAATAAGAGAGGTTATGTTTTTTGCGTTTTGTTGGTTGCCGTTCTACGATTCTAGCGGGGTAAATTTAAAAATGTATGCATTTTATTTAAAGTTCATTAAATTATAACAAAGGATTTAATCGTAAAAATTATTAACCATATCCAGTTTCTCTAATTATGTCACAAAAATACAGTATTTTAACATTATAAAGACTTTTTACTTTCACTTTCTCCAGACACGCAATTTTATCAATTTTCTATTTTTAAAAAATTTAATTTATACTCGTATGTACTTATAGAAAATACAAGTATCAGCAATAATGATGTCCTAATTAAACGAATACATCAACAAAGTATTGTCTTTGTCGATAAATATATTATAAATATAATATATTCACTCATTAAGGCAATAATTCCAATATTAGCATAATTTTTTGTTGATTTTAACGTATTTATCTTCTCGATTGACTAAAATTAAACATCAGCTTTCACTTCCAACAAGATAAATATTACACCTTTAACGTATATGTTAAATTGATGGTCATTTTGAAAAGTGCAAAAGTGGGAAAACGCTCTTATATAAGTTAATAAAACATCAGCATTCGTTTCAGTACAATTTCTAAATAAGTGTTTATATAATATAAATTATTTTGTGTGTATTTAAAGTTTAAATAATGCCACAACAATTTAATTTCCCTTACGAAATACATAAAGTCGATGAAGTGACTAATGCGAAACTATTGCGCGACTTCAAGGGTAAATAAATGCATTTATATCAATCCTATTTACATTTCAATATAAATTATATAGGGGAAAGATCACATTTCGTACAAGTTGGACCAAAGAAGTACTTTTTTCCTAGTGGTTATCAGAAAGATGCACACATTTATTACAATTTTCAATCAAGACCTGAAGATGTTTGGGTTATCACTTATCCTAGATCAGGTTTTATTTAATTTAAACTTAAAATATTCCATAATAATTATTCCTTAAAGGTACTACATGGACACAAGAGATGGTATGGTTGTTGGCGAATGATTTAAACTTTAAAAAAGCTTCGGAAATTTTATTAAATGAACGTTTTCCATTTTTCGAGTTAAACACATCCATTTATTTTCAAACAACTACATACTAATTTTAAATGAAAATTGTAGATTTTCATCGTTTGTACACAAGGATGTCAGAGAGGAAATACTACAATTCCATAAAAATGGTACAGAATTGTATGAAAAGACGAAAGATGCTTTAACGATGCCCGGATGGCGAATACTTGAGAACACAAAAGGGTCAAGATTCATTAAAACGCATCTGCCATTCAGTCTATTGCCGCCAAATTTATTAGAAACCGGTTGTAAAGTGAGTATGTATGTAAAAGCAAATTAAATTAAATAAGAAAAGAAAACCGGGAATTAGCCTTGACCAAGAATGTGCCATAATTATTCACTGAGTAAAAGTACCACTTAACACACATTACGGTCCTGTGGCGCAACGGATAACGCGTCTGACTACGGATCAGAAGATTCCAGGTTCGAATCCTGGCAGGATCGCTTAACTTTTTTGTTTTTTTCATTGTTAACAGGTAATTTACGTAGCAAGAAACCCAAAAGATGTTATCGTATCTTTTTATCATTTAAATCGAATGTTTCGAACGCAAGGTTTTGTTGGTGATTTCCCAAAATATTGGCAATATTTTAAAAATAATCTCCGTAAGTCCTTTTTTGCGAACACAAAACACTGTTAAACAATAATTTTACACTTTTTAGAACCGTGGACACCATATTTTGAACATTTAAAAGAAGGATGGCAAAAACGACACCACCACAATGTATTATTTATGTTTTATGAAGAATTTAAAAGCGTAAAAACACACAATACAATTGCAAAATGTAATTGTTGAATATTATTTTGTTCCAGAATTTACGTGCAAGTATTGAAAGAGTAGCTGAATTTTTAGATAAAAAATACACAAACTTACAATACGATCAATTGGAGAACCATTTACATATTGAAAATTTTAAAAATAATCCAGCCGTTAATTCACATGATTTAAAAGATATGAAAATAATTATTGAAAGTGAGGGCAGTTTTGTACGGAATGGAAAAATCGGCGGTTATAAGGATTATTTCAAAGGAGAAATGAGAAAAGAAGTTGATGAATGGATTGAAGAGAATTTAAAAAATATCGACATCACATTTCCATTATAAATTATTATTGTTTGTATAAAAGAATTCTATTATAATATACTATTTTTTTTAAAAAAACAATGAATCATAAAGACAATACATAGTAAAATTCACTAAATAAAAATAGATAAGAGATTAAAACATATTTTCAGTCGAAGAATATTCAAGTATATATAGATTTATAGTTTTTTAGCTGCACCGTTAAATCAACAATAGCTGCTAATATTTTGTACTTTAAAATTTTAAAAATGAATCATTTTTAAAATATTACTACAGTCTATTAAATGGCCTTTATAGAAAATACTTATTTATCATTAAAACAAGGATTACATACATTTAAAGCTAATTAATTAATTATTTATAGTGAAAGACTTATTTCATATATAAAATTTGCACAAAAAATTTCGAAAATCACCATCTAACTGCTCTTAAAGGCACTATAGTATGATATTATATTTATCACTTTTGTTTATCCAAAAAAATGACAAATATAAATCATAATAATAAAGTCACTAAATATATAAAGTACCGCAATAGTCCGCCATGTTTGATCTATTATTAGGCGCCAAATTTAAATTTTCGTGACAGCAATACAAAATACATTTTGGGACAATTTTAATTTCGTGACAGCAATTGCTGTCAAGAAAATTTAAATTTGGCGCCTAATAATAGATCAAACATGGCGGACTATTGCG
>SSSI01003775.1:0-20810 GCA_004796505.1 Oryzaephilus surinamensis | reverse complement strand
CAGTTTAATAAAAATTCAGTTTATACTGATAATATACACCAGGTAGCTAGTTCCAGGTTGAATTATTGTTATTAATAAAAGCACTTTCGTTTTTGTCGTAATTTACAAGAAAATGTTATGGATTTTTCAATTTGTCAATAAATACACGAAATACATATAAGGAAAATCAGTAGGTATTTATTTGTAAACATCTAACATTGACTTTTCAGATTTCATAATTCATTTATTAAGAAGACAATGATTCTATTCTTCAGAAGTGTTTCATGTATGAATCTCTTGAAACTAAAATTAACAGTTTTCAAGTACGTTTGAAATTTCAATTCGAGCTTGTTTTGCAACCACATAAATCCCAATAACTAGTTCGACTATTAAAGTGAATCACTAGATGGCAGGAACTTTCCTTCCAACAAATTAAATTAAACACTACCATTTTATACAAAAATATATATATACATACAATATTTTTAATAACAAAAAAAATACTTAAGTATAATAAATTAATTCTAAAATCTAATAACCGGTTTGAAGTGCATACAAATTTGGTACTCTTTGTTGGGCAAAAGGAATTGGTGTCCTACTGATTGGCTGTTGTTGTGGCAGTGGCGGCGGCGGTTGTGGAATCTGTTGTGTAGGGGTGGCAAAAGCTTGTGTTGTCTTCAATCGAAACGGTCTCGGATTTCTGAATCCAAATCGCACTTCATTTGGCGGCAAATATTCATATCCGTTCGCATCAACCGGTCTTTTTATTGACGAATCAATAGCTGGTTGTATAACTGGATATGGAATTGGTTGTGGCGGTGTTTGTTGACTAGGAACTGCGGCGGGAATTAAATCGGGGCTGGCAGGAAGCGGCGGATACAGAGGAACTTTGAAAGATGGTCGTGGCTGTCGGCGGTCTTGCGAATAACCCAAAGAACCCGACCCCAAAGCATATTGTCCTTAAAAAAATAAACAATTTAGACTTTTAAACGATATTTTCAATTTTTTTTAATACCATGCCCCAAAGCGACCACGCCCAGCGCCCCAGAGCCGAGAAAAACGGCCCCCCTTTGTGACGGTACATTCGCAGCCGCCGCATTCACTGGCGTCGCTGGCGGCGGCATTTGCGGTAAAATTGCGGTGCCAATTGACTGTGGCGGCACATATTCTTGCGGCTCCTCCACTGGTTTTTCAATGGAATTCGAACTGGCTGCAGGAATGGCAATACTCTGAGCTTTTGCTAATGGTAAAGTCACTTTTAAGCCGAAGTCTGCGTCATTAGTGCCCCCATAATCGGGTATTGAAAGATATTTGGTGATGCCAGATGAATAGAGATCGGTTTCTTGTAGTGGTAATGTGGCACTTTGTTCGTAACCGGTCAATTCACCACCATTTGATAATGAAAGTTGATTGAATCCAGAATAATCTGTTGTGAAATCCCGTCGATGTCGAGCTGTTTCTGACCTACTGGAGGCAGTCAGGGCTAGAAGTGTGATCAGGAACTGTAACAGAAATTAATTTGCTGTTATTACACGTATGATGTTATAATGCCAGTTTAAACAACCGTTTTAAATAAATAATTACGCATAATTTAGAATGTAAATAATACACGAGAGTTGTTATGCAGTTATCTAGTTATTATTCCTCGCTTTTGTATCTATTCGAGATTCTTTAATATAGTTAACTAATGGTTATTAGTCATAGATGAGTAATTAATAGTATTTAACATTTATTTTAGTTCTCCCGTTATTTTTACTGGTATATTCTAAATAATTAAATATATTCTTATATGCACTTAATATTTGTTTCCATGTTTTTGACATTTGTTGTTAGTTGGAATATTTTTGAAAGGAATAAAATATACTAATTAAAATTGTGTTTTGAATTTATTTGTATACCATTATTAATGAAATATTCTGCTTTTTTTGTACGTAACACCGGAAAAACAAATTAAGATGTAATTAACTTTTAAAGAAACTTTTTCGACAAACATTATTAAAAGTTACCTACACTTTTTTGTGCCTCAATTGTGAAGGCAATAAAGCGTGGTGCAAATATGTGCACCCACGGTAAAAGTTTCATATTTTTATACAATATTGTTTAACAAGTGCAAAAATTGGAGAATCAATTTAATTGTAAAATGATTCAAAAATATCGTTTGTCGCTTCAATTGCTCTCTGGTGAAAAATGTTATTTTTATCAAACAATATTTGCTGAGTGGTTTTCACACAGTCACAATATGAGTTTGTTTATTTTTTAAAAATTTAATGACTTTTAGCAGGAACCAGTCATTAATGAACTTTTTAAATAAATTGTGCGGTCATCTAAGCTACGCTTTGATTCCGATGCACTTTTTGCTTCGCTTTTGCATTTAGTTGCAGTTCTGCATAATTACTTATGAATTTCAATAAAAAACTGAATGAATGATTTCGTTTCATCGTTAATCGATCAGTGGTTACGTACATGTTTAAGCTTTAACAATTTAAACATTATAAGTCAATCGAAGTTTCCTCACATATTATAGAAACTTGATATTTGTCGAAACTCGAAATGCAATCACATTTTAACGTTATAAAGTTATTATTCATGCTACGTATATAGAAAATATTTGATTTCGTAAATCATTTTTTTCACATTAAGCTGCATGCAAGAACAACTAAATTATTTACTGAAGTGTGCATTAAATTGTTTTAAGTAGTTGCTAAGTATATGTATTTTGCCTTTCTACAAAATATATTTGCCATGTTTATTTGGGATAAACGATAAATATGAATCAATTTATTTCGTGAGTTTACATTTTGTACGTTTAAACCCACATAGACTGAAAGTTATATATTTAATTCATATAAATGGAAATGTATATCATTTTTACGTAGTTCCTATTCCTTTTTTTATTTTCTACTATACATGTAAAATGTAAATTGAATTGTGTACTTCCTTAAAGAGATACTAACGTCTATATATTTATTTCACTTTTTGTACCCGTTTTACAATATAAATTTCAATCTGTTTAAAAAATCCGAACCTTTCGCTTTATGACAACAATTTTAATAAACCAAGATAGGAATTATCGTTATAATAGTTATGTATTTTAGCTGCAAATATTTGTTTGTTTGTAATTTAAATTGAAAATTATACAAATTTTATATAAATATCATTTGAATGTTGCTAAAGCTATAATATCATAAACGTAATTATATTATTTTCTAGTTAAGTGAAAATCTAATTACATACAATTAATTGTACATTTAGACGTATGTCATATTATATACAAACAAAAATTTATTATGTTAATTGAAAACTGGTCCATTTGTTATGTAAATTCATTTTTAAATTAATTAGTTTCACTTGAATGTTTTGTCCCTTTTTTATCAATTTTTAATTCACGCAACACTTGGCAAAATACAAATTTCATGTAATACATGTATTATTTAATTTAATTACATCGAAACCATATATTTTCTAATGTTGCACAAAATAAATCACTTTTATCACAAAAGCAGATCACCACCCCACATTATTAGAAAATAACAAAAAATATATTAATTACCGTTTTCATACTACAAACTAAAAAATAATCCACACATACAAATAACGTTCACTTGTATAGTTTTAATAGTTTTTGGTGTAAGTGCACTAAATCATATAACAAATAGACTTATATTATACCCCCCTTCACTTATATTAAACAATTATTGTTTATAAATATACGCATCGAACATTGGCGTTTGTCCCCTTTGAGAATAGTTCACTTTTATAATGTAATTAATGGTAGGGACATTTTATATACACTTTCGCTGTTTGCAATTCATACTCCACCCTGTTATAAAAATAATTCACTTGCAATGGTAAATATTTATTACAGTTAGAAAAGCGCGTTTCAAGTGAAGATTTGAAATACGTATTTGGTGTAAAATTTAGGGCATTAAAATTAATATAGAAAAAGAGAACTTGAAAGTATTATATTGATTTACAAGAGAAAACAATGAATATTTGTTTATTGAGAATTATTATTGCTTCAATAATAATTAAATGCATAATTTCCCAATTTGGTATTCTATGAATAACAATGAATTGAAATTGGATTTTCTAAGTGAAATTTTTTTAATAATTGGATTTAAAGAAATTAACAATAAAACAAGCTTAAGTAACCTACCTCCATAATATTTTTAATAAAGTAATTAATTTTACCATGTATTTTATTTAAAATGCACTTTTCTACTTGAAACCATTACCAATCGATATTTATGCATATTCAAATCAGTAAACAAGGTCTTAATTGACTTCCCACTGTGAATTACATCAAAAACTACTCCATAAAGCCGTTTTTTCACAACTTTACAATTGTTTAGAAGGAATGTTAAGGAACGTGCTTATTGTACAGAAGAATCTCAAGGGTAAACATCTATTATACGCTTTATTACCTTCCGGAGTAATATAATACATGGGGTTTTTTTGCAGCAAATTGATTTCGGATGGTAAACTCTTTCCAAATAGAATTGACCGTGACTTGAAATTTTTTTTTGAGTGTACTTGAAGGTCGAAGGGCTCCTACAGTGATTGCTGATTTGGAGCAAGGATTTTACAGTAAAACCAATTAATTTGTGAATAATACATGCATTTTAGAGAGCAATTTTGCAATTATTAATTATTGAATAAGGGGCTTAATTTTGTAAGTGTCACTATCAGTTTTGTTACACTTTCATTTCTTTAATATTAATGTAAAGTTTAATGTCTTTTTGAGTTTACCATATGCTTTGTATCAATTATGGATGGATATTTATTATCAAAAAATGCAATGCAGAGAAGCTTAATTTCTCTTTCTGTTACAATAACAGCTGAAATATGATGGATGTATACTATTTACATTTTTTCATTTAAATAATTTATACATATACATATTTTGCATACACAAATGCAAGGGACATATGCTTTTGCTAAATTATTAATATTCGTATTTGCATATATGTATTTTGAAAGGAAAACAAAGTATTGTTTAATTTATTTTTCGTGTTTGTTTAAATTGAAATGTTTTGTTGTCTTTGTAAATAAACTAAATGAAAACTCGTAATTGTGAATATTTTTGAAATAATCCAAAATGTTTATTAATTTTTCATATGACCGGTTAAAAATAACAAAAAAATCATTGTTATAATGTTATGTAATTTGTGGTTTTCTTGAATTAGGCACACAAGATATAAAAACTGTTACCAAATTCACGACATTGATGGTAATAAAAAGTTGTTAATGTTCTAAATAATTTATTCATGTAATGTGCAACAAATACGCCATATTGGCCATGAATAGTAAATGCAGAAAAAATGAAAAAAGTTGCACCCACTTCAGAAATTATAATTATAAATAAACACTATATATGTTGTTGTATAGAATTCATGACATTTGTGGGATTTTATGAAAAGATTGTATATAATAATAAGCATTTCATTGCAAAATATTTGTTATTAACAAATTGTCAATATGAATTTCAAAAATTTTAGCATGTTTGAAAGCACAACTTTTTTGTGTCACACGAAATGTGTGAAAATCTAATCAAACAATTCATTAAGAACAAACTTGAAACTATAAATTAGATTTTCCAAATTCAAAATAGAAGCAACCCGAACATTTCCTTATAATTATCCCATTAGCCGTTGTAATAATTAAACAAGGTCTTCATTAAAATTTAGTACCTAAAGCATTTTTAACAGTCATTCAGAATCAGATAGCAAGTACATTTGTAGTGCAATGAATAGCCTAATAAATCCTTTCACTGCGATTACAGGTGTATCAATTTATATACGATGGACAATAAAATAATTATTAGTTTTTAATACAGTTTCCAATTTGCAGTCAGGAAAATACTCAACATTCTATATGTTTAGCAAAAAAAGACTCGAAAAGAATTAGAGTGCACACAATTTTCTATGTTTGTTTATAAATTTTTAATTAGTTTCAATGGTTTGTTACATGGGCGTGTACAGATTTGCTCGATAAATTTGATTGAATATAGAAACGGAAGCTGAGAACAATATAATAAAAGATTTGATTTACTTTCAGATGATTTTTTTATACTTTCTACACAATTTTTTTTCGGTGTATTGAAAGAAAAAAGTTTGCTAAATGGGGGTCGAATTTATATGTGAAAACGTGATAGGTTAACATCCAGTAAATATAATGACCTATAATGTGAATGAGATAAATATTTTTATTGTTTTGTCCATGATACATCAATTATTTAATATGTATACCCATAAAAAAATTTATTGGTAAATGGGAAAAAGATTTTAAGAAATCGGTTTTTGTAATAATCGATAATAATTGAAGAATCGCGCATCAAATCATTATTTATTAATTCCACATTCAATAACAATATAATTAAATATGTAGTATAATATTAGTATACTATATTGTTTGTATAATTGGACATTTACATAATTCATTTACATTTTAATTACCACAAATTATTCTATACGACACGTGCTATTGTAATCCTTTTCACTTTTCAAATATTTATTATAAAAATTTCTAATAAATTTGTTTTTAAAAAAAATAATGTATTGAAACTCGAACTGTCGAAATGAATTTCATTTGTTGGTTAATAAAAATTCAATACTTAATAATATTACTATTTAAATTTAAAAAATGAAATTTTATTATATTGTTCCGCACATAATTAAATAAATATATGAATATATTTGTAAAATCAAGTACATACATCTGTCATAAAAATTCAATAATAAAAATATTGTACTTTCTTTTCATGTTTTTATATTTTTATTAAGTAGAATACCATTTCATTAATTGCAATAATTAAGATTAAAAAGATAACAAGTCTGTTTACTTTATAAATTATAATATTATGTAGGCGAAATAATTAATTAATTAATTACAGTTAAATAATCCCTTTATTATAAAATTTTTCACCTGCTATTACAAAATACAATACAATAAATAAAAGTGAAATTAAAATGCAACCCAACAATGAACTGCATAATGCACAAATAAAATTTTATTACAACTTATCCGTTCACAAATGTTTTCAACATTTGAACGGCCGTTAACTAGGTTACATCTACGATTATTTTTTTAAAAATTATTTTTCAACATTAAATCGATTGTTAAGTTTAATTGTAATGACCAAAACAGGCTTCGAAAGAGAAGGTAGGCTCGTACATGTCGGGATTTTATTTTACATAACATTTTATTCTCTTTGTACATATAGGTAAATTTATGTACGCGATGCATGCGAGGGCCCTTTCCTCGCCTGCCAATAGGTCATGGTTTAACTGATTTATCGCATACTGTTTAATTACAAAACGGCTGTAAAATTATTACCACACATGATTAGTGCCGAATCTGCCGATGAATAAGAGGCGTGCTTTTTCTAAAAATCGCGACATTTTGCCAATTTGCAATGCAAAACAATAACAGTCATCGAGAAAGTATTTATATGTATTGTCCTATTATTGTTACATAACAATATAATTGTTTGCATGTCAAAGGTGTGTCGTACCAAAAATTTTCATATAATACATAAATTGTAAAAGGAAATACCATCATGCTGAAGAAAATATTTTATTCATAAATACCATTTGTTTATTTTTAGTTATAAATTCATAATTTATAAGCAATAAATTGTAATAAGAAATAGTTCAAGGTGGAAAAAATCTATTACGATTGACAGTAAGGGACAAATTTATTCAGCCTCAAACATTTATTGTACACGTAATTGTAATTGATTGTGTTTATTGGAGGTTTCAGGACAATATTGTCCGAAATTTGTTTTTTCTGTACTGTTTTTTGTGAGATTTAATTAAAATTTCATTAGCTAAGCCTTATAATTACACTTCAAGGTATGTTAACTTCAAAGCGAAAAATATACGTACGAAATATATACGTGTACTTATGTGTAATATGTGCTTTACTAGTAATTTACACAATATTAGGGCAAGGTCTGAAGGAGAATAATTATTTCACGTTGTATTATGCATAAAAACAATTATTTCATTATATTCCTCACATTTATTTTTATAATACTTGTTAGAGAAATAGATCCATGTATCGGCTCTATTGAACATGTTGACAATTAATTAATACTGATTGGCTTTTTATTGATTTATCAAAGTATATTGAATTCAAGAACGTTAATAAATGGCAGAAAATAACGGTAAATTATTTAATAACATATAGTTGATCATTAAGTCTTTATGAACATTACATGCTAATTAAAATATTAATAAAGTTTTTTCTAATACAGTTTTCAGCTTTTGTTAGCTAAGTTAATTATTTCCTTTTTTAGAAACTACTTTATTGCGAAATTTATATAAATAAAAGTGATACTTCCTTTGATAAAAAAAAATTGTAATTAAGTTGCAGTAAATGTTTAATTGGTTACAATGACATAATGTATGCCCCAAGGACATTTAAAACATTTAGCGATGTAAACAGTATGTAATCTGTATAATGGGTTTAATAGCAAAATTTTCATGCATTTTCGACTAAAACGTGGTAGTATGCATAAATTATTTCAAATCCATTTATCTACATTTTAAGTGTATGCAATAAATGTATAATTATTGAATGCTTTGTGCAAATACAGTAAAAAGTTCAAAAAAATTACTTTCACTAAAAATAAATCAAATAAATAAACTTAGAATCAATTTATATTTTTTTATATGTTGAAAATGAATCCTGTCAATTGTTGACAAGAAATGAACCACTTTTTTAAAAAAGGAAAGTATAAAATCTCTTTGTATGTAATTTTATTATCTTCCTTTGTAAATCTAGATTTATGAATCCAGTTTACTTGTTATCTATATATAAAACTTTTGTATTATTATAGAGTAAATACGAAATGTAATAATAAAATATATAAAGTGTTAAAAGTTTTACGTGATGAAATAATGGGAAATATTGCATGAAATATATGTTAATTATAAGTGATCAGGTTCTATACATGAGTTTCCTAATATGGTTATTATATTTTAAAAATAACTATGGTATTATTTTATTAGCTTTAGGATAAATGCGGAAAATCATATAAACACAATGCATTCAACGTTAAAGGTTTAGGAAATGTCAGGTCTACCAAATGTACTACAAATACAAATGAACTTCTAAACAGTTAAACAGGTTTAAAATCAACAAAATTTTATCAAGTGCCTACACAAAATGTTGTTCCACGAAAAAATTATAATTCCCATGGGTACAAATTTTTTCATTTCAATTTTATCGTGAAAAATGTTCAATTGGGGATTAGCAAATCATATTGCTTTTAAATTGTAATATTTTCTCTAATAGCAGTGATACTGATAAGTAAATTATAGTATAGTTCTTCTCACAATAATATAAAATTATGGCCTTTACTAATAAATTAAAATTGTAAAAAATAATATTCCTATAACGTTATTTTTATAATATTTTAGTTTTATAGCGAATGCGATCAATGAAGCGGGTTTTTCGCAACAGTGCCTTATATGACTAAATATTTACTTAAATTATATTAAAACATTTAAAACCGATTAAGCTCTTTTAATAGTTAAGTTGCAACTCTATATTTGTGTGAGAAAAACTTTATATTGAATTTGTATTTTAAATGATCGATATGCAACCAATAATAATGCTCAGGTAAGTCATTTCAATCCACATGTATAAATCAATTTCAAATTGTTCTTGTAACGTAAAGTATATAAAGAATACAACAAATTTATTATTTTCTGAATTACTTCTCCTGCTGTGTTGTTCTTCGAGTTGTTTTCTTTGCGTATTATTTCACGTGTCCTTATTATTCTTAACAGCTTCTTGTTTTCAAAATTGAAGTAAAGAATTCATGTACCTGATAATATGAGGGGCTGTTAAGGACATTATTATTCGTTTTGAAAAATATATACAAAATTTTAATAAATACATATATTTTATATTAAATTAACCAATACTTTATAGAAATTTTAATATATTTATTAAAATTTTGTATACATTTTTCAAAACTACATATATTCAAACGAATAATATATAATGTCCTGAACCGCCCCTCATATGTTAACGCTAATGATATATTTATAATCCCTTTCAACAAGTTTATATTTATTGTATGAAACACGAAGTTAAAATGAATTTGAAACAGAGGCAATTATCCCGAAGTTTTAAGTTATAAAATATACGTACACATAAAATAACCGTTTATTCAATAAATAAATACATAAATAATTCACTTGTACTTAATAAAATATTTGGATTCGTTTACAAAGTTTTCTAGTTATCATTTTTAACTGGTTCAATTTTTTCAGTCGTATTTAATTCACTCCCTTCAGTTACGTTTGTCTTCTCTGTTGTGATAATAGCAGGTTTGACGGTGGTGGAAATTTCAGAATGTTCACAATTACGACCCCGAGTTCCTTCTCTACACAAACATCTGTAACTGCCTTCATCTTTGATAAGCGAAATACATTTAGAACCATTCTTGCATGTGTCTGGATTCTTCTCACAAAAATTCAATTCTATAAAAAAAAATTAATAATTAATACCTACTAGTCTGTAATAAATAATTAATTTAATGAAATTATAGACAAATGTTTAGATTTCCACAATTAAATATGTTAGTTGGATTTATTATTCATTTGTTGGAATTTAGAATTTCAGACGAAGTAATTTATATTCAATATAATGAAAGAGCAATCGCAAGGGTAGTAATTTAGAAAAAATTTGTTATTGATGACGATTTCGCTATCTACATGCCTTCATCGCATAGCATTCCTCCCCATCCCTTTTCACAATTGCATTCCCACGGTCTTTGACAACTTCCATGCAAACATCCAGGATATGGGTAACATTTTTCACAATTTTTTCCCCACCATCCCACCTTGCATCTGCAAAAGAGTTATAGATTATAGGAAGAGACAAGAGTTTTATTTTAAACTAACCGGCATTCTCCAGGTCGTCTGCAATATCCGCGCTCTTTGTGGCACGTTTTCGAGCATATTGCTATTAAAAAAAGGTAAATCAATGAAAATATGAGTCAATACAGTTTGTTGTATATCTATTACGTGTTTGACATAAAATGCCTGCATATCCTGGATAACATTTACATTCTAACGGCTTATCGCAATAGCCGTGCTGGCATCCGGGCAACACTTGACAATCTTTGCATGTGCTTCCTGACCACCCCAAACGGCATCTGCATTCCCCCGGGTTGTCGCAATACCCCCTCGTCGAATGGCAACTGGATTTGCATATAGCTGGGAATAATCAACACGGAATTGTACAAATTTAACAAGTTTTCAATCTCGACTCACGATCTGAACAAAAGATGCCATCCCATCCTTCGTGACAAATACACTCAAAACTCGTATTACAGTAGCCGTGTTGGCAGCCAGGAAGTGGGATACACTTGTTGCACTTGTCGCCATAGTATCCCAATTTGCAGATACACTCGCCCGGTCTGTTGCAGTAGCCCTGAAGTGGATCGCATCCTGGACGGCATTTTGGCACGTCGCACAGATCTCCGGTCCAGCCTGGTAAACATTTCACTTCACCATCATCCGAACAGATGTAGTGTGAGTGCTCGTTTTGAGATGTTGGGATTTCGCATGCCTCAAATAAAAAAAAATGCTGTAAGCTAGGAGATTTAGAGAAATTCAGCGGTTGTTGAAGGATTTATTAAATTTTTGCCCCAGCAAACACTCTCGAGAGTTCTATGTATTATTAATACGATTACAGTGTAAAAGTGTATTTGAAATTCGTATACACAGAAGAATATTTAATATCTATTTTATTTATTTATTTTCCAAATTCCCTCACAAAAAATACATATTTATATAGGAGGAACTTACAGGATGTTAATTTTATTCGTTTAATATTTAGTCTATAAAATATTTATAAAAATTTGTTCTGATATCCGGCCCTACAATGTTTAGAAACTCATTTCCTTTCCGGCAAGTGAAATTACAATTTTTAAATTAGTAATACACGGTATTCGAATATTAATTAGTTGTAAAACTTGCCTGCTTCTTCCATTTTGGCACGTATCTTGCACAATCTACACACCAAATAGACAAAGAGACGAGCACAAGCACAAATTTATACATTATTTAACACCCACATACAGAGGCTGTTTGAAATCACCAAATTAGCTTCTAAACTTTGTTATATTGTACGTATATTTGTTCGTGTTATTAAATTCTTGAAGAATGGCCGTGAACTTGAGGAGTTCGTGTGCCTCTTACAACACAACGAATGATTTTGTTGTTGACCTGGTTTATACTTTACTTCTTGCAAGTAACCGTAAATATGACGTCTTTAAAAAATTTTTAATCTAGATATTTAACGGGGACAATTAATGCTGTGTTTATTTAAAAAATTGTCAAAAAATCAAACATGTTAGTTACTAATTGGAATAATTAATTAAATAAGAACCAATTAGCATTGGAACTATGCATTTATTTAAATTCTGGTAACATTTTTGGTAACTATATTTGTAAATAAATACATTAGACAATAGATCTAGGGATGAGAGGTATCTAGGAAGTGGTTGAGTTTTTCAATTATTGGTTCATAAACGACTTTTCTTGCGTGACGACCAAATACAAAGTCTATGTGGTTGAATTTTGGTAAATTTACTCGACGAACACCGAATCTAGCATCCTCCGGAAGATTTCTATACAAATTCCATGCGTCCTAAAAAATCTCCATACAGTTAAACATCTAAAATTTGTTTTACAAAGTACTAACTGCTTCCGAAGTGGCCCAATCTTGTGTACTAAAAATCAAATAAACCGGAATGTGAATATTACTAATGTTGTAAACAGGTGGTTGATGGGTTCCGTAATACTTGTAATTTAAATTTTTATAATTATATCTACGAAAGTTTCCCTGTACGAAATCGGCCGCATGATTTAGTACTTTCAGTGAGGTGCCACCTGGCAACTGATTGAAATAAACTGGTACTACTTCCTGAAATCAACAAAACAATAGACAAATGTTTCATTTATGAGAAATTGTAATTATACTGGGCCTAATTCGGCATTGGCCCCATAAAATAAGTTATATAATTGCATACAAAATCGCATCGATTTCGGTGATTCCAAACAGAATGGTTGTACCAGTCGTTGCAATGATTCAGCTTGAGAGAAAAGTCTAGTCAATTCCAATTCTTTCATATTTTCCTACAAATATGGAAAAAAAGGTTACTTTCTACAAAGTTCTTACGTGTCTTAATTGCGTTCAAATTGAATATTTTCTTGTAATTGTATTTTCTAACTGTTAATTAATTTTTATATGGCTGAAACTCGTTTATTGGCTACATAATATAATTTATTATAGTTTAAATGAATTTATTAATAAAAATACGCACATTCTATCAACTTAAATTGTTAATATATGATATATATCACGAAAGAAAAAATTGTCCGCCCGTGACTCTATTTTAAATGCATAATTAATGTAAATAAAAACACTTATAAAATATTCTAACATTGAATTAATATTTTTATAAAAATCTATTTACATTCACTCACTATTATCTAAATACATGCAGCATAAATCACATAACTGTGCAACTTTTTATATAATAACAAATAAATGAATGTTTTAATTAAATGCAAGTGCATTTCTATTATTATAATAAGTAATAATGTTTATTTTCCAATTAATGAAACCTTTAATTACGAACGCAAGTCAAGGTAGATTTGCACCACAAATTGATCATGTATTTTCCCTATTAAAAAACAATTACTTACCACTAATCGGTCACCCATTGGCGCACCCATTTTATATGGTGATATCATGTTGCTGAGGGTGTAAGCAGGCGACATGAACACGAATATTTTCATGACTCTGTGCGCCTCAGCGGGAAATGCTGCACCGTACATAAGGGCCAAAGAAGTGCCCAACGAATGACCTATGTAGATAATTTGGCTATTTGGTGGTGAATTGGAAAGGATGCGATTGAAGGCAGCAGGAAAATCGTAGTGCACAATTTCATCCATGCTGCAATGTTTAGAAAAATGTTCGATTTTTTTAAATATTTTTTTTAAATTAATTTGCACCTGTGGTCCCAATAAGCTTCATCTTTAACTGACATTCTTACATGCCCTTCGGAATACTGACTGCCCCTATAATTTCCCAACCAAACATCAAATCCTGCATCCGCTAAAAGTATCGCTGAAAACCCCAGAAAATTATTTTTGGTCTGAATTTTCTTCAGATTATTTACCTAGAGAATTTTTCCCTAATCCTAAGAAATTGGCACAAGTTGCAACGAGTCCATGTTGCAAATAAACGGGATAATGACTGGCCCTAGGATTTCGGCTACGATCACTAGGAATTCTAAACATAGTCACAATATACCCATCTTCAGTTTGCACTCGATGTTCTTCGACGGGATAGCCCAGATGCTTAATAATTTCCGGCTAATGTAAATGAAGAACAAACTGAAGCATGTTGTCTGTTTTGGCAAATTTATTTCAAGACTTACTGCTGAATATTGGGCTGTCAGATCGTACCAGCAATTTGAGTTGTTCTTGATGGTATAATAATCTTCAAATGTAGGACAAACATTGTTTTCTTGGCACAAAAAATTAGGAATAAACACTAATATTAATAAATGGATCACAGTAAATACTGGTTTCATGTCTTGTTGTTTCATTTTCAAATGCAATTACATTTTGTGTGCATTTCAGTACTAAGATCGCATTATAAGGTGGTTTAGATGTAACCTTGACATAATGTTACACATAATAGTCCGAGGACTTTTTACTTCTATTTCACGCATATTCACTGATAAATCCAGACACGGCCGGTAACATGATACGCACTTATAGAATAATTTTTCTGCACTTAACTACTGGAATTTGTTACATTATGAGACTGGGGGGTTTTTTCTCACCGCAACGGAAGTTAGAAAAATCACAAGCATTTATTCAAATTAATTTATTTTTATAAAAATAATACATTTACAACTAACATTATATAATTTACATAATAAAATAAATTGAAGCTATCCGCTTGGCTTAAAATTATTCAATACTTTAAACAATTGCTTATAAACGAGATTTTTAACATTTCGCCCGAAAACGAAATCGAAATGATTGAAATTCAAATTGGACACTTCATAAATTCCATATTTTACACTACTGGGTAACTTTCGCCACAAATTCAAAGCATCCTGAAATAACAAAATATCGATTATTGCATTAAATTTTTAATTCGAAGGAAATATTACCCTTTTAGTGGTGCACCAATCATGAGAAGCATACATTAAATAAAAAGGCACTGGACATTTTGATATATTGTAAGCAGGCACATTTTCCACCCCGTACATTCGATAATTTTGAGATCCATAATTATATTTCGTAAAGTCTCCTCGAACAGCTTGCGTTATATAAACGAGTGCCTTGAAAGGAAATCCACCCGGCAACTGATTCAGAAGCACTGGAATCGTTTCCTAAAAATTCGGATAGAATTTATTCCATTCATTAATTTGTAAAACTTTTCTTACTGGTGCAATTTGTGTGAAAGGTCCCAGAAATATGTTAATCAGACTCAAACAAGTCAGCATGAATACCGGAGAAGCCAGACAAACCTGTCTTACTATTCCACCAGCACGGGAAATTGTCTGGACTACATTAAGATCAGTAAATACTCTCTGAAATGAGTAAAATTTTAAATAAATCACTGTTGTTCAAAATTTTTATTTATTCTTACTAAGAGTAGAGGCAAAAAGGGGAAGACTACTCTATATGGCGATATCATACTACTAAGAGTATACGATGGAGATAACATAACAAATAATTGAACTGAATTTTTCGCGTGTTCTGGATATGTTGAAGAATACATCAATGCAGCTGCCGTCCCCAGCGAATGGCCAATGTAGATGATTTTTCCCTTGTGGCCTGAATGGTATGTTACTAATTGGATCATTGTGGGTACATCAATTAGCGCTATTTCGTCTGTTCTGCAAGAAAATATTAACTTTATCTAGACGTAAAAAACAACGATAGAAAATGGTAGCCGGTTTTGCGGTATGAAAATAAAAATTAGATTATTACTTACAAGGTCTATATCATTGTATTTTACCTTATTGAGAAAGTTGCAACAAAATAAAAAACACATAAAAGTAAATGGTATATATACGTATTATATAAAAAATTTAATTAATTATTAAACCTTATCCAACCAAGTGATATGTTTTGTCATCTAAATAAATTAATGAACCAGACAATAGTATTAAATTGTATAGGCCACAATTTATTCAAGCAAAACTTTTACACGATTACTGTATTGGTGATTTTGTTTTAACATGAAACTATGATAAATATTCATGTATAATTGTTAGTTATGAGATAATACGGAAGTATTAGGAGAGAGGACAGTTACAGTTTATGGAACTCCTTAATAATAATTACGGGTATGTACTGAGTTTTGCAATCTAGATGAATAAAGAATATCATTACACTTATAGAAAGTATGCAATAAGTTTAATTTTTTGATAATAAAACGTATTAGGAAAGTATAGTTAGACAGGAAGACAATAAAAAGAATCGAATCTGCTGGTAAGTTTCCGATTCGATTTAAAACTATAGTGAATTATCGTTGTTAAATAATTCAGTTAATTAAATTTCAAGGAGTGTGAATTAAAAACAATAGCATCATTAAAATTATTCATCATAAAGTTATTATTATTTATAAATGATGATGGTTATTGCGCTATTAAATAGTACTCATTAGTGATTTATGTGCCAGATTAACATGAAAATAGTAAATCTAGATTCTTACCCCGTATTCCAATATTCTTTTTGAGATATATTTAAATATGTATGACCTTCAGAATATTCACTGCCTCTGTAATTACCCAACCATACATCGTAACCGGCATCCGCCAAGAGAAAGGCTGGAAAATATATTAATAACATATATAAAACATTTCTAATTGAAGTTCAATGTGTTGCGTTTTGCAAAAAAAATAACAACAAAAATGCAACTATTTCGCTTTCCATTTCCTTTAATACGACATAGTCAATTATGCACTATATATCTAAAAAATTATCTATATGAATCTATTAACAGTGAAATTGAAACAAGTTCATTGTTGCATTTAATATGCAGCGAGTGTGTTTTTTTCTGCACAACTTTTGCACTTTCTTGCGGTTTTAGAATGTTTGTTTTCTTTTTGGTGGAATATTTTCTTACCTAAAGAATTACGTCCAATGCTGACCCAAATGGCGGACGTACATTCCACCCCCGGCATCATAAAAACTGGTGGCCGATGTGACGTTACACTAGGAATACGAAATACACTCAAAATGTAACCATCTTTCGTTTGAACTTTATATTCGATAAATGGATAGCCGGTCTTTTTGATGATATCTGGCTGGAAAAAGGAAAATTTCCATTTTATTGCAAATTACTTGCATAACAATAGTAGTACTTTCTTTCCATTGGAATTACATTTGTTGTAAAACAAGTTTTTCTTGCAATTTTATAAGAATGTTACTGTTAATTTGATTGACAACTTACCACTCGATCTTGGGCTGCAAAATTATACCAGCAATTTGTATTGTTTTCTTTTGTAAAATAATCCCTTATCGTTGAACAAACGTTATTTTTAAGTGCACATTTAGACAGTTTTATAATTATCAAAAATAGAAGAAGAACACTAAAACGCCATCGAAAATACATGTTTTTTGTTGAATATTATTATTTAATTTCATAGATTATGGCACCTGTTTTTTACATAAAATATATTAAAATGCAACAGTTTCACTTGAAACACACCAACATGAATAATATGATTTTCAGGTAAAACTTTCTTCGATCAACTATTATGCACTAAAGAACGTTCATAATAAAGATACATAGTAGAACCTTTTATTTTATTAGTTGCGGAAATAAATTTGTACCAATTGGTACGGCCTAACTTGACGTGTAAAGTATAGAGTACTGATTTTTGTATTGATTACACTTATTATATAGGATTTGAAATGTAGATGGTCGTGGTAATAGAGCTGTTTTATAGTGATGCTATAAAAGGTGGTCATTTCTTAACGATTAATATAACTTATCAATTTTTACGAGCAATTTTTACGTATTTATCTACTGCAGAATATTGCTTTATGGGAATTTTATATTCGATATTTTTCCAGTTTTCTCAAATGTTTTAAACACTCTATCTTCAAAAATACCATTAATCAAGAATGACGTTAAACTAGACGCATTAACTTAATTTACAATTTATCAAATGGGATATTAATTCATTTATCTTGAAGATTTCTATTGTGTAAATTATTATTCTAATGATATTACATTAACAGTCACCTAGAATAAACTAATAATAAACATTCTTTATAATGCTACTATTATGCAAAATTAGTTACATACGTACCTATTGTACTTTAAATAGTAGTTAAAATTCAGAATTCATAACATCTTTGATGTAGATTTTTAAAAGGTGTTACGATCCAAGATGAAAATCTAAAAATTAAAATATTTATCTAATATTTTGTATTATCTCCACATCGTAAGTAAAAATAATAAAATACGATATGATTATTGTAAAAAAACAATAATTTAAGTACTAGACATATTAGATACTTCTTAAAAATAAAAATTATTAAACGAAATTGCATTTGCAAGAAAACTTATAAAAATTAAATATTGTATCATTTAGTTAATAATGTTCATTAACCATTACAGATACAATTTGTTGTTGTATTAGGAAATGTTATCAAATTTCTTGCATTATTATGTAAAAAGTAACAGGGATCTAATTTTGAATATCTGCAAGGCAGACTCAAAGTTTATGAAACAATATTAATGATTTATAGTGTTTTATGTTGATTGTCATGATAAAGTACGTACAATTACACTTTAGTTTCACACAATAAAATAAAGTAATAAATACATTTTGCCCATAAGTATCTTTCACAATTGTTTAATTTATTGTGATTAGTCTGACGTGATCAAATGATATATATTTTATATATATTCGCTATCATTAAAATATATTAATTTTTTTTGCTTTTCCGAGAAATAAATAAATTTTCTATCTGTCTATCTTCTTAAAGTCTCCTTGACATTTGTGCAAACCGGAGGCAGCTGTATTAAAATGAAACACGAATATAGATAAAGAGCGCTTTTCTTTTGTAAGCCCATTTTTAAAATAAGCGATTTATCACAAAAAGCGATTACTCGTATGTAGAAATAAACACAATAAACAATATGGTATATTACATATTAAATATTTATATTATAGTGTTAGCATTAGCTATTACAAAATAACTAATTATTGTAAACAATGAATAATTGACTATCAAATGATTGAATTATTTGATATTATAATTAATTTTCTGCTTCAGATATTAAATTCGCAACTCCGCTCAAAAGTGGAATTGTAAATCGTTCATTAATATCCTTAACTTGAATGTAATCCAAATGCATGAACTTTGAATAATCAATAACGGTGTAACCTCGTCTTAAATCAGACGAAAGTTCATTGTAAAAACGATCAACATCCTGAAAATAAAAATTTTACTATAAACAAAAGACTATATCGTTAACACCAACCTTAGTAGCACTTAAAAAATCGTTTTGAGCTAAAACTAATCCGACAGGTACTACAATATTCGACATATTGTAACTAGGCGGTGATTCTTGTCCGTAAATTTGTAAATTCTTTTCTTTTCCATAGTTAAACATACTAAAGTCCTTGTAGAGCATATTTTGCAAGAAATGTTCTAAAGTTTTCCAGCTGGTGCTGTCAAGAAGAACACCGTTCAACAGTACAGTACCGACCTAAATTCGAAACTAATTAATTATAATTACGTATTCGTTTTTTTTAATACTGACTGGATCCATGCCTTGAAAGTCAAAACCAGCTACCAAACTTTTCGCTATTTCGCAAACGTAAATATTCAATGTAGTACCGGTACAAATGAGCCTGGCAATTGTTCCGATGTTTGGTATAAATTCATCATGCAATAAACCATTAAAAATTGGCTAAAAGCAATTAAGTAAATATGATAATGTGAACGTAAATATTATTAATTTGTTTACGTTTAAAATCGGAACAAAGTATTTGACTAACTGATATATACTTGGTGAATTGTTCCAATAAACAGCCGTGGAATAATAATAAGTTCCAAGTAAGTTCTTTTGGGCGTCATCAGGATAAAGTGATGTGTAAATTACACCAAATGTAGAACCTGCCGAATAGCCTATATAAAGAGCTTTTTGGTTTGTTTTGCTGTTTATAAATTCTACGGTTTGTCGGACATCATAAATAGCTATCTCCTGATAACTGAAAATTGATTAAAAAATCTTCCTTTTGTCTAGTGATTGACAAAGAAATTGATACTTGTACCTAAAGTCCCAGAAGGCTAACTCGTCTGGAGATAAACTAATGTGAGATCTGCTGTATCGAGTTCCACGATAATTTGGTATCCAGACATCGTACCCTTCACTGATAAAACTGTATCCTATATAATAGAATTAGAATCTTTTGTATGTGAAAAAATTCATGAAAACTTTTATAATACAGAAATGAACAAGTACGTAAATCCTTTATTTAATAAAAAATGTTCATTAAACATGAATACATATATGTATATAAGTAATAATGGGTATAATTTATTGGCTATTTAAAAACTCATAAAAATATTACAGACGTTATTATTGCTTGTTTGGTTGTATACGTATTCATTCAATATTGTTATAGTTAGTTCCAGTATAGTCCGGAGTTTGGCCATTACTATTACCACCAGTTTCACCAATATTACTTTCAGTCATTCGGTAACTGCTGCTTTGAGTAGTAGTGCCAATTTTGCCAACGCCACCATTTC
>SSSI01003765.1:0-12870 GCA_004796505.1 Oryzaephilus surinamensis | reverse complement strand
TTCGACAAATTCAAAAGAATCATTCATCTGATAATAATATCTCTTTCAGTCTTTCTGACCCCTAAAAAGCTAATGTCCATATAGGTATGTACCAACAAGAATTAATATTAAATAAATTTTCCGTCTTGTCACTGTTTTTTTATAGTTGTTGCAAATACAAGTGCCATCCTTTTAAAAACACTAATTATCATTGTTTATTTAGCAATAACATTAAAATTCGTGTAATTGTAAAACGAAATCACATCTGTTATTTTATTAATCCGAAATGTGGGGTGTTGTAGTGATATGTGTAGTAGTAATGGACAACCCTCGTGGGACGACCGGTCAAATTAAATGTGTCAAATCAACCCCCAACACGCCTGGCTACTCGATGTTATCTCTATATATATATTATAATAGGGGGTTGGCTATGATTGCGCGCGATTGTTTCAAATGGATTGTGTTGAGTGGCTCTTTGGATTATATTATTCTAAATTGGTTTATAAATAATACTTGTGTATTATATGTGTAACTTGGAATATGTATTTCAACGAAAGTTTTGGATTTTAAAAACGGTCGATTTTTGATAACATAAAAAATCATAGGGTTACTAATTGATTTTTACAGATTTTTTTAGAATCAGTATAACATTTTTTATACAACTGTAAATAAAAAAAGTTATTGTATACATAATAAAAATTTTAAGAAAAATTTAGTATGATAAGTTGATAACAAATGTGTACAGTTGTATAAAGAGTGTTATGATGATTTTAAAACCAAAATTAAAAATATCTAAGTATGTCTATTTGAAACAAAAACTGGTTCCCCTAGTGGCACTAAATTAGCAGATATTAAAAATTTAAAACTGACGAAGAATAACAAAAAATCTGTTAAATATTTTTTGTCTTTACCATTTTTCATTTAGATTAGAGGAACCATTCAAAAGTTATAACTTATAACCCATATTCCATAGATTTACAAAACTCAGTTTTTCTTGTAAAAATCAAGAAAAGTAACCCTATGACTTTTTTATCTGATTGTATAAAGAATCACATGCGGATTTCAAAAATAAAATAAAAAATATATGGTTCCATTTGAAAAAAGAGAGTTGGTAGTCCTGGCGGCGTTATACGTGTTAACAGATATCAAAAATCCATATCGGTTAAAACATGCACAAAAATTTACCAAACAACTTGTACTTTTCAGTTTTTCAATTAAATTCTTATGGCTCACACTGTATTTTAATTTTTAGCCAAAATCATCAGTTAACATTTAAGTGTTTATCAAATTTTTTTTGATCGGATATAGTTACCAAACTTTTTCAGGAAAATTATATCAATTGGATAAAAAATTAGTATTACCTACAATATAAATTTTATTAAATTACGAATACTTACCTATTTATTGACGAAACACTAGGTACATTATCTTGTGAACAAATGCCCTCAGCTAGCAGTCTGTCACGAATTTCCCAAGCGAACATTGTTGGATTTTCCCTTTTATAGTTTGCTATTGCGTCCACAACTGGTGGTGTTGCTACTTTTGGTTTTGATCCACCAATTACACCTGCTTTAAAACTACCCGTTTCATAATACCTGAAAATGAAATGGAATAAAAAATTTATAACAATACTTATTGTATTTTGTATCAATAAATCTAATTAAAATCATTCATTAACAGTTCGTCCCCCAAACCAGCCACATAATTAATAAATGATATAATTCTATTTGACATAGTGGTGGATGCAAAATATATATTCGTCACGCTCAACCCACACACATATAACTGAATCAAATTTCTGTAGTAATTCAGTTACAATATATTAGCAGAAATGATGGTATCATAAAGGGGTTTTGCGTTCATCTCTTGGGACGCTACACATAATATTTTGTCTGCCAGAGATGCATTAGTCCTATCGCGTTACAATTGACATACAGCAGATTTTCTATGAATATATATATGTATATATATATATACATTCAAGTTATTTTTCCCCCTTCAAATCAAGCATCAGTAGAAAAACAGTATGTGTATATTGGTCTTTTCTTTGAAGTTTTATACAAAATTGAGTCAAAAAGAATAGAAAAAATGCAAACTTTGAATGCCTCATATGTTGTAAAGTACAAAAGAGCATTGTTTGTGGAATTTTTGTGTTATTAACGCATCTTAACACCCAGAAATACACCTCAATGAATTATATTGTGTACATGTGTTTGCTGTTCACACATATGCGTATTTGTTAGTGTGAAAGAAGAAAGTTATAAAAGAAGAAGCCGCCGCTATGACATGTGTAAAATATTAAAATGATGTGTCCTCTAAACTTTTATTTGTCACAAATGTCTGTTTTCAATAGACATTTTGCAAAAAAGGATCAAGTATAAGCACACATAGATATACATTCATATATACATTATTATTATGTATTACTCTAATTAGTTGCTTAGTTATGGATGGATAGTTATTTCAGTCTGGTTTATTACTTTATTTTATGTGCATTTTACTTCTTGTGAAACATATTAATTTTGAAGTGAGAGTGTATTTGTAAATAATTTGTTTTAATGTGACACGAGCTAGATTAGATTACGTTTATCATCGAAACAGGATTAATGTTTTCAGGAATACTTTTATTTATATTATTAGAATATAATTATAATATACCTCTATTTGGACAAATAACATTTAAATCGAGTTTTTAATTAGAAATGAAGAAAAAAACACAAATTCAATACTTAAATTCAGTTTATCTTTCAAACAAAATAAATAACTACTGCAACTGTATTATGTAGAAGGCTTATTATTATCGATTGTATGCTATATCCAACGAATTGCTACATTAAAATCAGAATTTCATTGAAAGTTTAATTGGTACGTCCATGAATAACAACTGTATAGATATATCTTGGTAGTAGCACAAACCATTACGTTATACACAAGAATCTATTGTCATTGAAATTGATCTAAATAGCAATATATACAGAGTTGTACATCTCCAACTTATTGTAATATTAATACAAATACAATATCCTAATTAAACAGGTTCGTGGTATGAATAAGATACGAATCTGGTTTTGTGCACAGTAAAAAGATGAGTCGCGCATTTTCTTCTTCTGGTTAAGATACATATGAAGAATATATTATTTATCTGTGTGTTTGTAAAAATATAAATTGGAGCTTTTAAAAAGCATTTTCTCAAGCAGCAGGTAACTAATTATCTAACAAGAGAACTGTAATTTATTTATTTATTTTTTATTCATAATAGATAAAATTTCGAGTTCAGTTACAATTAATTTAACAATCAAACAATACTAATTGAATAAATTTTTTTTGATGTAAAACAGTTTTAGTATAAATGGCGACATTATTATGAGTTGTCTTGCAGTTTTTCAATAAGTTGGTTTGATAGTATATAATATTTTCCAATATCCCCACAACTTTAGCTGTCATCACAATCAAACAAGTAACTGCAAACCGCTGACAGCAATATGCAGTTTTCATGTAGTTTTTTTCCCGCGGACACGTGTCGTCCATTGAATATCAAATTGTAAGCGTCCATTAGAATAAACTTGTACCCAATCGGTTTAATAGAACTAAGTGCTCTTTTGATTAAAAAACATATTTTCCTTCATGTTTATGGACAATTTTAGTTATGCTTTTCATACATAAATGTTTATTATGTTACTCCTTATTAAAATTGAAAGCATTTCGAATTAAGAAAATTATGCTGATTGATTTTTTCCTTTTAGAAGACAAAATTACTTATAGATTAATAACACATATATTGCATATTTTTGTTGTCTAAAAAAGGAAATGTTGTATAAAGCGGAATTATTTTCTCTTTAGGGTGTGGGTTCAGTTTAAAATTCGTTTGAATCTTTTTTAAAGTTTATCCGTGGCGGATTTTTGCAAACAAGTCGACTTTATCTCGCCTCCCATATGATTTCGCAATATACCCTCAACTTCTCCACCACCACCACCACCGCCCCATCTTTCCCCTGTTCCGGCGGCACTCAGCAGGCGCAACTAACACGATCATGCGACCTGCTGGTAATGTTTTCCCGTTTTTTTAGTGTCCGCTTCCCAAAAAGACTAGCTTTATTTTATATGGCCAAAGACCACATGGGGATGATGCATTTATCATTTGTATAACTACTGTCAACACACAAATATAACTTATGTCCGTGCCGCTATTTCGAGGATAACTTTCTTTTTATCCAGTTTTTCACCAAAAAAAAAAACGTACCTTGAGAGAATTTTGGATACACAGCCGTGTGACACTCTAAGTTGCCTGGAAATATCACAGGGCCTAACTCCATTATGTGCCAATTCAACTATCCTTTGTCGAACTACATCCGGTAGTGGTCTACCGTTCACAAATACTCCACCCAATTGGTTCACGCCTCCGTGACCTGCAAATAAATACAAACAATTACAATAAATCATATTTCAATAATCGCTTTTTAATGTGAAAAAACTTAAAGCGCCAATTTATACAATTTATCTCTGCTCGGGCAAATATCGAACCATTTATGTTTTCTAGTTACGTGTTAAGAGAAAACTGATGCAAGCTGCCATATCGAAAATAACAATTAAAAAATCTTATTTTTTTATGCTACCCTTACAGAAAGTACAGAAACATAATAGTTCAAAAACCTATAATCATACAGCGTGCGATACCATATCACACTAGTGTGTTATGATTAATTTAATTTTAGGACTTTATAATACTGTAACAGTGTAATTTGAAAAATTACGAAAAAATAATAGTTAACCGTGTGAGAGGTTCATAATATGTAAAGATCTGTATTGCGATGACGATTCTTATTTTTCCAGTTCTTAACCTTAAAATTTAGTTATTGATCGGGAACAATTATTTAAAAATGCAAATATAATATGATACATTAGGGAATAAAATAAACACTCCCCATTAATTTAAAATTGACATTGAAATTTGTATAGTTGAATTTCAATATTTCATCGTTAAACAAAACAATTGCAAGTATTATTCAGGAAATAAGTTGTTGCTTTCTATCTATGTAACAAGAACTGTCCACAATGCTTACAACATTGAAAAAAAATGAAAAAAATATGTTTGTGATCTCATTACACTCCTTTGTATATTATGAAAACACAATGAAACGCACCATAACTCTTAACACATTGTTACAATAAATAATAATAGAAGGCATAAAATGCCTGAATATTTTATACACTGACCCAATTTATGAATTAAAATCAAAACTAATTATAATAAGTTATTATAATAGTTAAAGTAATATGTGCACAATAATAATAATAAAACGTATTCATAGTATAAATCTTTAGATATATATATATAGGTGTAAGTATTTGAGTGTATAATCTAAGTATAAGATACCTATCTACCTCCGCTTATGAACTATAAAACGATAATTGTCAAATTAATTTTATAGCATTGTATCATAAATATGCTTCGTGTTTATTAGTTATTGCGAACATATTATTTATTATGATTGTTTTTAAACAATCCGTAATAATTTAAAAAAAATGTAAATTTATGATAAAATTTGATGAATAACACAGTGCCTAATTTTTAAATCGAGATCACATACATATTACAACTTATATTGAACTATTTCGTAATATTCTTGTGGTTTTTTAATCAAAATCAGAATTTCTATTTTGGTTCGTAAACAACTTTAACAAAATAACATTATTAATGACATATATTAAAAAACATTACAAAATTTAAAAACATACAAATATAAAATTAGTTAAAGATTGATTGATTTTTGGGTTGTAATTCTTTTTCGAACTTAGTTCAATGAAAATTAACTGACTGTGAAATGACAATCTTTTTTTCCGGCACCTTTTAATATATTGTAGAGGACGAGACCGGTTGTAATTAATTTTCGGCTAGTTTTGTAAACGTTTTTGGTGTAAAATTACGGGAACCAATTATTTCAAAATCTGGTATTTCAGTGAAATTTGTTCATTATCGGTAATTACATGCCAGAAATAAATGATACAACCGATTTATTTAAATTTATTTCGAAATCATATAATAAATGACAGAAAAATCCAAAAACCTTCATTACTATTATTATTAGGAACGTAAGGAATGAAAATAGGTATATAAAGTAATAAAAACAGCTGAAATTGCATTTCAGTAAAAAATATAATTTACCATAGTTAAATCTGTGGAATAATTACTCTTTAATAATGTAATTATCGAACAAGAAATAATTTTATATAAGCAATTAAAATGCAATAAAAATATAAAAAATTATTAACATACAGATTTACCAAAATTGGTCTGTATGTCTTTTTTTATATTATATTACTACTAAATAAACCGAAATAGCTCTAAAACTCTAATTAAAATAGTTGGCAAGATTATATCCAGCGATGGTAGTTTTTTCTTAGTAAAATTTATATTTTGCACTTTGGTTTTTATGTTCTAAGCACATATAATAACAACACTATATGATGCTATTTAATTAACATGTAGATGCACAGTGCATGTAGGTAGTAAATACATAAAATAACATAAAAAATCACGATAGATATCAACCTCATTTTGAGCTTCCGTTAGTATGACCTGTATTTCTGACATCCACAATACGTGCTGCGGTGGAGTATTTCTGTTATTATATATTATTGTAAATATAATATCTTTTACACTTAACATATATAGATATAGATATACAAAATAGTTTAATTTTTTAGCATTCTCTTCCATTGATAGTTATACTGCAATAGTATATATAGTATGCAATCCATTCTGAATTAAAACGGAATCTTTTACCACAAGTATGCGATCTTTTCATCATACTTTATTTCAATTAAAATCAAATAGAAAAACATTTTTTTAGGTTACTGTAATTTAGAAAATATTCTAGTTTTGATTTGTGTTGTTTTCATTACTTATTTTTATTTTAAATATATTTAATTACTACGTATTGTTGGTACAACATATAATGAAATGCAAAATTAATTCTTTTATCGCGTAACGAAACCATTCATTAAATTTATTTTCTTTTTAATAATGGTTATTAAAAATACTTACCACAATAAATATGTTAAAGTAAAAGCAAAACTGTTTTATATAATGTAGTGAAATGTTCTATCATTGTTTATTTATAACATTTATCCATGCTTAATAGAAATATGGTACATATGGTATATATAAAATTTATTTAACAATATTAATTTCGCCATTTTTCACGCCTGTATTTCATTAAACATTTTATATAAAGTAAAACCTGCGGTAGGACTACAAGAAATGATATTTTTATACGTGCTTTCTTCAACGTTTTTTTTCCACATAAAATATACATACATATTTTATTTTTCCATTTATTTTATTACAAAACGTTTATTTCTACAGTTACATGAATGAGAAACTGTGAAATTAATAATCCGGACATCTCATAATATAAAATGATGAGACATTTCGACAATTTCAGTTGATTTAATTTAGAAAAAAATTGTAAATGCCACCCATAACTAAATTCGTATCTAAACCG
Organism: Oryzaephilus surinamensis; assembly: GCA_004796505.1. Classification (NCBI taxonomy): domain Eukaryota; kingdom Metazoa; phylum Arthropoda; class Insecta; order Coleoptera; family Silvanidae; genus Oryzaephilus; species Oryzaephilus surinamensis. Next base: position 5,386 of record SSSI01003765.1, on the reverse strand, counting down.
TTGTGGTTTTGTTAATTCTAACTAAATCCTTATGCTATTGTAGCAAATCTGCACAATATACGGTCCTCGAGTCGTAAGGGTTAAATAATTTATCATCAAATATATAGGGCTATTTTGCATAGTCATGAATTTGTGGATAAATGAAAAATTATCCAATTATAAACTTAATATAAATATTAGCGGTTTTAATATTAAAAGAGAAAAGTATTAGTCTAACTGTATTTTAAGTGCAAATATTGATTGTTTTTCGATTGATGCCAAAACAACATGATGATGATGATGGAAATAAAGTGTAGGGGGATTGTAATGTGAGGGGATTATGGTGGCACGTGTCCACCACGCGACTTTTGAACGATCAGCGGTTGTCAACGAGTGATAAAGTGACTTCCGAAAAAAATAAAAAAAATCGCATTATTGTCTATACATTCAAAACCAAACCAAAAGTCATTCATTAGTTAATGCACTTTTAACGTTCCAAAATCTATATATTATTTGTGCAAATAAACTGAAAATAAACTGGAAAGTAAGAAAAATCGACAGAAATTTGCTGAAAAGTCATTGAACAAAATTGTACGGATGGCGGCAAGAACAAAGACTGAATGTCTACTAATTGGTGGCGGTTTTAAATGGCTAACTATATAGAATGGAAGCCGAAAGCGGATTTATTCATCTCATTCGCAGCATGCAGTTTTATATTGTTAAAGATCATGTTACTAATTAACTATATACACATATAAGATATTTTCTTTAAGCTTGATTGTGGTTAATGTAATAATACACATTAAACATATAATAATATACGTAGTTTAATAGCGTTTAAAGTTGACAATATAGATTTAACGAACATATTTTACGTGCTAAGACTATAATATATTTCATTTTCACGTTCATCAAACAAAGGGCAGTTTTTCAATTAAAATGAAATTATTAATAACTTTATGTGTTCCTTATTATTATAAAATCTTCAGTACTTACAATAACATTTAATACCATTATACCTATATTATAAGTATCATTTAAAATAATGGATATTGATTTAATTTAATAGATAACTACCAAGTACTAGTCATCAGTTGAATGATCTTAAACGATTATTTATATAGGAATATTAATTCATCTGCATTAAAAAAACCTCCCATAAGTCGCATAATACGATTATATTAACTTTTGAAAGGCATAAATCATCTGAAGAAATAATTGATTAATTTAGGCAATTTTACTGGTTGTTGCAAACATATTTAACACTCAATACAATAATTTTGAGAGTAATTTTTATAATTTATCTACCTGAAGGCAATTTAGATCGGCTTATATATTATAAATTATAAAACACTGTAAAACAACAAAAACCGTATACCATTACTTTTGTTCACTATGAAAATAAATTTACCAATAATTTTGGTCATTTAGAATGTAAATGTTAACTTATATTAGCTATAACAGGTATAATTTATTCTGCAAACATACGTATATTGTGCTTTTTAATTTTGCTAATGTTCACGAATTGCTTTAGGCTATTTTGGTATATTTGTATATTATATATGTATACCTACGAGTATATATATGTAGAATATACTTGAAAAAAAAAATGTTTAGCTACTGAATACAATTTTTTTCTCTATACCGTAATAATAACATAATAACCATTATAGTTAATATGCTGTTAATTCATTTTATTATTATTACAAAATGATTTTTATTTAACATTTGTTTCAATAATAAATTGTTATTAATTTAAATGAACTGTAAAGTGCGATATAAATGAAAAATTTTGCATAATGAATTTATTTAAATTAGGTTATTTCAACATAGTTATATTACTTTAACATTTATATTACGAGTATGTATAAGTGAATTAATAAAATATCGTATCGCATATATACAGTATTTTATCAAAAACGTTTTAATGCATATTTTCACAAATTAAAATTGCAAATTTATTATATTCACATATTAGGTATATGTAACAATTTTTGTTTTTGAAAGAATTTAATAATATAAATAAATATTTAACATTTTGATTGAAAAATTCGCAAAATAATAATTTATGTCAAAATTAGCTTGGTATTCAATTGTGAACCCGTAAATCAGGTTTATGGCTTGCGGTAATTAGTATAAAACCATAATTGATTGTTTGAAACTTAATACTGATTTATTGCAAAGTCAGAATACAAGTAAACATGCCACATATATACAACAAAGAATAAAATGTGCACGATATGTAATGAAATAGAAAATGCATTATAAAATAAAAGTAAAAAAAATGTGTAAGTGATGTTAATCTGCAGCTACTGCTGTCGTTTATTTGCAAACAATTGTATAATTCACTTCGTATTAAGATATATATTGTAAAAAAGGTATGTAATTTATGGTTTACTTTGTGACACATTGTTGATTATATTGATGAAATGCAGAAATTATACATAATTTTGTAATACATTGAATATTTTCTAATCATTTTTTTCTTGTTTCGCGTATACGTTAAAATGCACACGTGGATTTTCGTAATTATTTTAAAGCAATTTGAAAAAATACAAAGAAACATTTTTAATACATACATTATATGCGGTGTCTTTCTGGTACATACTTTTCCAATAAATTACATTATTAATACAGTGTATGTGTAGAAAAATGTGTTTGTCGGCTTCGACACAGGGAGGAAAAGATTTTTATCAAAAATTCAGCAAGTGGCCAGATGTCCAACGATTACATTATAGATGGACGATTTATGGATTAGGACTATATCGGTTCATCATCGAAACATAAGAGAGAATAGAATATTTCGCCTTATATCTCAGTTTCGAAAGGCTGATATTCATTTCAAATTAGCGGTGTTGAGGGGCGGTTCTGAGCCGCCATTCAACCGTAATCGGATTAAAGCATTACCAGTGGTTTTGATACCACAGTTGGTATTATACACATCTATGTTGTCAATCTGCCACTTAAAGCCGCATTTTGATTGTTTGCTCGAGAAAACTTATTCCACGGAATAAAAAAAAACTATACGAGTATAATTATTTGCTTTTTAGTCAATGGGGCAATGAAACGATTAAAAATATTTATAGCACTTAAAGAGTGTCATCAAGCACTTGAGCCGACGCGGTCCTATTTACAAAAATCTGATAACGAAATGATAAGCATCAGAACATGTGTCGTGTGTTTTTAAAGGCGGAAATGTAACACTGATTAAATGTAGATTGAAAACACCCTAACATTTCTAACAAATTATTAAAATTGGCATTAATAGTGTCTACTTATACGATTTGATCGTATAGATAAAATTTCTTGATGCGTTTTTTTGTTATTGTCACAAGATTTTACCATCTGCTCAAGCGATAAATCGTTTTTAAAAATTATTTAAAATAGTTTTCAATAGAGTTCTTCTACAGTCAATTGTGACTATTTTTGTATACCTGAACAACTTTTATGTTAAAGTTATAGTGGCTTTTCTACCTTGCCACTTAGTAGACATTTATAGAATTGATTTAAGAATATATGAGAAAAAAAAGAACGTATTATATAAAAGCCATACATATCTTTTCCACTATCAATAGAAGTCAAACATTGTGAACGATCTCTCTATTAAATACAATAGCAAAAATATAACAACCACCCAAGCACGAAATTCTTGAACACTATTAAAGATGCTTTTATATATTTAGACCAATTGTCACATAAGTCATTATATTGTTTTGAAGTTTTTGGGCAATAAATTCCACAAAAGAAAACTAAATGTTTTTTTATGTATTAGTATATCTAAATTAAAAAGCTTACAGGTATAATATTCCATCATATTCTGATTATATCGATAGGCCGTGGTGAGGTCCATGGCCGTTCCAGCAGTTCTTAAAGATAAAAGTGATGCTATACTTGTCGTATCCAGTTTTGCACTATTTTTACACACCACTTTAAGCACACTTAAAGTCTTGTTGTTAGAAATATTTATATTTAAAAAATTGCTTATCCCGAATTCCGTTCATTTCTACTAAAGGCACAAGCACTACACAAAAAAATTCAAAAAGGCTTAATTGGAGCAACAGTCAAGAGTGTTCAAAACATCTTAGATAGAAATACAGAAGAGGTTTCATAAACTGACTAGATGATAGTTTAAAATTAAGAGGCGTCGGTGGCCGTCGGATGGTGGCAGACGCTGTACCCAGACGAGAACACGCTACAAACAGGACTACTAAGTCAGATAAGCGGGTCCTGTCAGTCTGGAGGCGGAGTCAGGATTGTCACAGTGGTTGGGAAAGTAACATGAATGTGATATGGAATACCCAAATATATATATGGGGTGGGACCGATGGAAGGTGTTACTTAAATCTTGTTATACAAGGTGTTTTCTGCGAAACCCTTTAACCGCCAAAACTTTGCACAGATATTTTAAAAGGAAGAGTTTCAAACAAAATTATAGGGATTGTACGTCTATGAAGTATTCAAATGGTATTATGATTTATTGAATTATTGGTAGGTTGAAAGATTTTTTCGAAATCGTAGTAAAAAAATTTCCAAAAATGTCCACTTCGTAAAAATGGTGTACAGAATATGAAAGAGTAGATTTTTCCGGCGATGCTCTCAAGTTAACTCAATCTGAGGTCGACATTAGGGTCGGTCGGACGCATTAAGGGTAGTAAAAGCGCGTGCGTTCAAATGGGTCCATCCCTCACCAAATCATTGGTGTATTTTCGTAATATGAAATTGACGCTTGCGCTACCCTCCACGTTTAATTTTTGGCAAAGATCACTGTAAATTTCTCATTTCGTTTTCAGTCAAGTCGGGAGTTGGAGCTTTGCGGAGCTTCTCGTTTCACTTCAAGCATATACTTACGACTACGTACAGAGTTTCAAGTTCTCAACAATTATAACTTACATGCCGTTCAAAGTAAGAAAAACCTTGGCTATTATGCCTAGTCGTATTTTTGGAGAGGTAGAGACTAGTGCTGGGACTCGTGGTGATTTTGTAATTCGAATTATTCGGTTTCTCTATATTCGAATTATTCAGAGTATTCGTTTATTCGAATAGTCGAATAACCAAGTACTCGGTATTCGAATATTCGGCTTATTCGTTATTTGGATATTCGAGCTATTCGTTATTCGAATATTTTGATATAAGGATTTAACCGTTATTTGAACAAAAAATCATAACAATTTGTTGTTTATGATAATATAAACCTTTTTATAAAAATGAGAAACGCTTGAAATTTGGTTAAAAAAATAACACAAAAAATTTTAACTTTTTTTAATATAATATATTTAAGTGTAATATTCGAATAACGAATACATACGAATAATGAATACGTATTCAAATATTCGAATAACGAATACATAATTCGAATATTCGAATAATTCGAATTTTCGAATATAATGTTTTAAAAAAATTCGAATAA
>SSSI01003764.1:0-23519 GCA_004796505.1 Oryzaephilus surinamensis | reverse complement strand
AAAATTATAGCGCATTTTCCGACTAACCAATAGCACAAAAGTATGTTTTTATAAAAGTACCCACAAAATGAAAAATATTAATCGTAGAGCAAAACTAATAGTTTCATTAGATGCGCCTATCCAATATCTATGGAAATGTGTAATTTCCTTGGAAACTTTCGGAAAATTGTGGAAAATATAGCGGAAAAACGAAAATTGAAAAATTTTTATCGATTCAGTCGGATATTTTTTTTTCAAAAAAAATTTTTTTACGAATTTCCACAAAATACCTTTTCTATTTAATGGAAATGGATCAAATAAATTCAACCATGATGTCAGTTGTTCACTAGGACTTGTAGTTTGGCCACAATTTGCAATTAAAGTTAAACCAAAAAAATTTTTCAAATTGAAAAACTTTAAATGGCCTTATCTCTGAAACTAATGAACAAATCTTAATGAATTTTCACCAGTACATTTTCCTTACATTCCTCTATAAACTGCTTTTTATTAGAAGTTTCTAGCTTTACTAGAAACAAAATGGCGGCTGTTTAAAAATTTGCGTATAAATTGTTTTAAAAAAGCTTAATAAAAAAATTTATTTTAAACATTTTGTTAAATGAATCATGTCTTTTAATGAAATAAGGCCCAATAAATATAAATCCGTTTACAAAATTAAATTTGGACTAGTAGTTTTTCCAGAATCCACATTTGAAAATTTTCTATTTTGAATAAAATTTTTAAAACTTTTAAATAGCCACAAATTTTTTGTTAATGAATGAATCGTAATGAGATTTTTCTATTATATTATTTAATCATCACTTTATAAATTACTTTTTACTAGAACGTTCTAACTGCACTAAAAAAAAGTCGAATTTTTTGCGAAGACAGTGTATATAATTTGTTCATAAAAATTTGTACAATCAAATTCAACAGACCTTACGCCGAGTTACGGGCGTAGAAACTAGAAACACTGCTTAACACACTTACGATTAATAATTTTATTACGTCACTGTAATTTAGTTGCGGTTTCATTTCATCCCTGTACCACATTAATATAGCAACATGAGTTCACCTTGAATGTTAATGTTAATAATTGCGAACCTTACAAAAGGCCATTTAATTTTTCCATTCGTCTGTATGTTTCATCCTTAAAAGTGTATAAAATCAGTTTAGCATTTCATCAGATAGATTTTTTCCCCAACCGTTTTGCTATATAAAATTACAATTCAGTGAAAAACGATTGTGAAAATTTCCCTTCCGGCCGATTTCTATTCAATTCCGCTTTTTCCAAGTGCTTAAATAAACGTTCCAAAACAGTTGTAATATAGTATAAAAGATAAGGCAAACTGTTCCAGTATTTGTAATAAGCACGTTTCAAATCGAATCTCATCTCCCTGGAGATGGAAAACCTTAAATCCCAGTAAAATCGAGACAAGACGTTAGAATACACAGAGAATCTTATCTTGTCCCAAACGTTGATGTGCAATTTTTCACATTTCACACCTTCCACTGCGTATATCTAACCACAAATCACTTACACAGAAACAATAAACCAATCGCACAGGTAAATATAAGCCATTTTGTTTGGTCGAACACGAAAACTAGGTCAAAAATCTTCATCACACAAAAGTTTGATAACAAAACAAATGACGGCAAAAAAGTGATATAAGGGATTTCGAGATGTGTGTTTGGATAAGAGAATGTAAAGTTTGAAAGTAAGTTTGATGGTAAGTTAAAGTGACATGTATATAGTATATGGTGAAAATTTTCGTATGGGTTTGAAGAAGATAAATGGTTATCATTTGTACGGATATAAAAGACTCGATTTCGTGGCATATAAGTTTGTAAAATAGATTTTGAATCGGAATCGTCATTTTCAATCGGACAGTTAAGTTTTTTGCATATTCCAGCAATTTTTAACTGAAGTACGTTACATTTAATCACACTGTTAGCTTAAATTTAATTGTAAGGACTAAAAAATGATTTCCTTCGAGCTCAGGTGCGGTTAGCACAAAATTACAATAAAGCTTTAAATTATATTTTAACTACCGAAACCAGGAAGAAACACATTCACGATATAAATAGAATATTATATTGTGTAAAAAAACTTTAACTCGACTTTATTAAAGTTTGTTAATTAATTTTGTTAACATGATGGGTAACCAGCTCCTCTACACTGTATAAAATTACTAGTTTGACGTAGTTTTTAGTATATTTAATAAAATTGAACAAATTTAATGAATTCTCTTTTGTATTTACAGTCATTATGAGGGTCCCTTAAACTTTAATCGCACAATATTTAATATATAGTAAATGATAATTATCGCATAACTTGTAATATTATTAACATTACTTGGATAACTGTTTATACAAAACCCTCAAAGCCACACATAATCGCACCACCACACAAATAATTATAATTATAAACAAAGTTTGGGTGTTTCAGTCAATATTCCGTTTTTGTTGATCATTTTTTTGTGTTCCTGCAACCCCTGTTCAGAATTGCGTGTACCAACGTACAGGTCATAAATCGTGCCCAATTTGACGATCTAATTTGGCCACATTCAAAATCAATTAAATCACGGCTACACGCTACTTTTGATGGCTTGTTTCCTGCTCAATTACAAATTTGCGTCAATTTGCATATACAAAATTGTTCGCAAAAAAAGTGGGAAGGTTCAGCCATTTTCAAATATAGTATTAAATCGAATTGAAATATAAACAGACTGAAGAATCATTTTAAATTAACATTTTCGAATGGAATAAGAGAAGGGTTGTAAACGGTTTGAAGTTAGTCTTAAGAAGAGATGATGGCATCGCAAATGAAAGCTGGTTGGCAGAGTTGGAGGAGAGAGTTTAATAATTAATTGAAGTTGGTTTGTGTGTGTGTGTGTGGTGGTGTAAAATTGTATGGCCAGATGTCTGCTCTCTTCATTTCAGTAACGATGAAGGCGGATTTACGAAAACGTGTTTCGAATTATGCACTCTTCTTTCACATCCCAGTAAAAATCCGTCCAAATGGGGCGCTCATCAAGTAGTTGATTTTTATTTAAATGTGAATTAATCACAATCTTATCATTTCACAAACGAAATATATTGTTCTACTTAATTTTGATGTCGTTTAATTTGCATGTAACGACGCGATGGCCGGATTTTAATTTTATAATTAAAACAGGGTTAAACTCGGATATGAAACAATGGATATAATATTTAATCTGTGCAAATTAAGAAATGCTGTACTCGCTGTTTCTGAATTTTTTAACTTAACTGCCACTTGCTAATTTTTCAGCACATTTTCACAGTCAAATCAACAAACTATCTGGTATAGTTATCACCCTCGCAACCCAATTTATGCTCCAATTTGCATAAATTTAAATTTCAAATCCAAAACTCTTCACTTTGACGTGTAATTCAGTACAAAAAAGACCGTAAACTACTACTACTAAGAAATGTGCGTATATCTGTGTGTCTAAAGAGCACATAAAGAACATTTCAAAGGATACTTATTTAAAGTAGCACCCCGTTTCTTCTTCAATTCCAACACTTTGAAGGTAGACTCTTAATAGGCTTCACTTACACCACTATAAAGTGTGCGCCCTCTTCACCCCCCGAAATTGATTACATTGTAAAATTGTATAATGAAACTGTTTTATACATATGCCCGGAAATTCATCATTTTAGTTGACCTAATGGCACGTTAAATTAATTTAACATTATTTATTAATATTTATATTATTATTCGCTAATGCAATTAACCGTTTTATTCAATTTTAATAAACCGTATGCATATGGAAATACTTTCAACTATTATGAAAATGGATTCATATTGAATTTACTGAAAACATCAAACAGTATACTAATCAGAAATTCAATATATGTATAGGTGAGTATGTAAAGTGAGTTAGTCAAAGCTTTAATTTTCGTAATACCATTTAATATGTTAATATGCAATATATATTAAACGTTGTTTTGTGAACGTTTCAACCGCAAAACCACTAATACTCACATCTGTTAAGATTTACGAGTTACGGCTAAATAATATAATTGATTCGGGCTTAAATCTAGTATATTATTGTTGTATTAACAATATTATTATCTATTTGTGGTTGCAAGAATGATCATCTAAAACTAATGTATTATTGAACCATATTATACAACCTACTCGTAATACCACCAAACAATTAAAGAATGGTTTATTAAAATTGGATTGTGTATTTTCGCAATTCTATTGTGAAAGGTCATATTTAAGAATAAGATATTAAATTTTGTTTAGAAAATGCACTTTATATAGGGACAGCTTATAAATTACACGTTCTTTGTTATTAAGAGATAAAAAGTTTATAAGTATTTTCATTTGCTGACTGGCTTTATGTTTTTACTTAAAGCAACATGTAGAGTGACTTAATTTATGTTAAAATTAAATTTTATGAATTTTACTTTTTTGGAAAAAACTTTAATTAAACATTAGTTTTACTACATTTTCATTACGTAGAATTTTTATGATATTTTCACAGAAAGTAGGTTAATTTTTATCATGTGCATTATTAAAAACAATCTCTTTCAAAATGAGCCAAATTATTTTTTCTGTATGACTTCGAGGGGAAACTGTTGGTAGAAACATTTTAACGAATTTTGTATTTCGTTTCGAAATATATTTATTTCTGTATGATTTTTGCTGTTAACTAAAATTCCTATCATGTCAACATCAAACCAAATCCAAAAAAAACGACATAGAATGCTGGTTATATTTTGTTGTTGTTGTAAAAAAATTTTGTTCAAATTTTTGAAGAAGTTCTCAAACAAAATATGTCGTAGTTAGTGAGGTCCCGCCCGGCTGCCTGGTTTATGAGTTCGCGAGCATCAAAAACACCATCAAGAACATCAAAAACATCCAAAAACAATAAACATCCCCAATTTTAGCAAAAATTTCAGAAGCTCATCTGAGTTTATCAATAATTATTATCAAAAAGCTGCAACTGATGCAACATATGGTACGAATTCTGAAATTTAAAATGTTTTACTATATATGGATGTAACTAATGTTGGCCAACCGATGATAAAAATTATTTATGTAATAATAAAATCGAAAGAGGAAACAAATAAAAGAAAACTATCCATTTTTATTATCACCAGAACTTGGCTATGCCGTACCCACTGGTAATGTTATGTGCAAATATTGATTTGTTTCGTTTATATTTAAACATAAAAAGCCAAAAGGGCATATTTGCCGGCGGTGGCCATAAATAACCATCAAAGGCGCATTGTGAGGGGGTGGCAGCTGTGTGGAGGGATTTCTACACACACACACATAGATTGCTTATTATGTACTGTATTCTATATATGTGTGGCATATTTTTTTTTCTGTTTAAAACAAAAGAAATTTCTCTCCGGCAGTGGAGTGGTCCACAACCACCACCACCACCGCCACCATCAGCATACAGACACATTTCTGCACACCTGGCGGCCGATTCGACAGGTAGGTAACTAAGCAACACGCGGACTATCCATTCTCGTAGCGGCGTTGCCATGGCAACGGGGAACGCGCCGCCGTTTCTCTGTCTATCGCATTGATTGCAGTGGCAGCGCGCGGCAATGACGTCATGTAACCGCCGCCGCCGCCGTCGTCGTCGACGATATATACCTCCGCCGTTGCCGCCGCCGACAGGAACCAAGTTTTGATGATTTCCAAGTTGTAAAACGAAAATTGTTATGATTTGCGAATTCTGATAACGTTCGAATGAGTTTTGTAAAGTTTAAGGTACACTTGAGATACTCTTGTAAATTCTTCGGCCCGATTTCAATAGAATCCATGCACATATAGACACAATGTGGGTGAAAGGAAGCATTTCCCGAAAAAAATTCATGCCCCATATCGAGATAGGGCCCTTGTACGTGTCTATTCATATACGGGATGGGTTTTAAATGCATAAAATAACTATTCTATAACTAGTAATTTTTATCGCGTCCATATACAAGTTTTTGTTGAAAATATGTTTTATCGTTCGCCGATAGATTATAATTAAATTTTTGCAAAATCTTGTTACGGGAATGAAAGGAAATTTATAGTTATATGATGGATGGCTTTATTAAATTTTTTATAAACCGATTTATATGTATGTTCACTATATAGACTGAAAGCTACTGGTGCTGAAAATTGCCAATGAAAAGTGCGCTTTGTTTAAAACATTATTTAGATATATCTGAAAATTAACGCGATATCCACACATTTTGGAAAGCAACCGTGGAATATGGTGGGACATTTATTTTACACGCCAGCATTTTTCCATAAACTATAAAATATTGCAAGTTCATTGACTGTATATAGAGTTTTTCGGCATTTGCATTCACAAAATCAGTTTTAGATGCAAACGAGCACAATTAAATTAAAATCGAGACTCAATTAAATGGATGCACTGTACGGTTTGTCGTGTATATTTACAAGTTCCATTGTTATGATTGCCGTTGGTTTATTACATAATTTAATAAGGCCATTATTGGCATTCCCTTATCTTATAAATAATATTCTGGTCATGCAAGACATGTAAATGGTCACGATACTGGCCAACAGCTGAATATTACAGACGCATTCCAAGCAGAAACAGGTTAAATTACGGTGAATACCGCAAATACACCCTTTGGTAGCGGAAGAGGGTGTATAGTGCGAGATGAAGAGCAGTCGGAATGAAGTTAAGAGACAACATCTCTATGGATAACAATTTCTTGAGTTTCAAACTGTGCGCTTGACAACTACTTAGTATATTGTATTGTTTTAGGGGGTCAAAGTAATTACAATTTCGTATATACGGAGTGACAGTTACGTTACGTTTCTTATTTGCATATTATTAAATGGAACAATTGTTTTTATTTTGTTGTAAAATTGAAATTAAATGCACAGAATGATCAATTGCGTCAAATGTGTAGTAATTAAAATGATGGTAAATGGGTGCACTTACCTCTTTTTTATAACTATAAGCAATTTATTCTTGTAGAATCAATTGGTAATGCAATTTGCAGACAAAATGGGCATTGAAAGCAGTAAAATCTGAAATAAAACACAACATCATAAACTGCACCACCATGGCATAATAAAAACACAAAGTTTTTTTTCGTTTTTTCATAAAATTATACTTTCAAAATCAATTTTTCCAATACACAATCACGGTTTCATATTTCCACGTAAACCTCAACAAGGAATAAAGCGTACAGGGACATAATTTTCCTGAAAATATCACGTTCGCCCACTTGACCCAGTATATTCATTCATTCCAGCAACGATAAAATAACACACTGCCGAAAATTTTCCTTCCCATTTTCGTGTAAATACAAAAAAGCTTCAATATTTCACAAGAATTCATGAGCAGAGCAAATAACGCAAATGTGTTCTTTGAAAAGCATCAAATCAATACATATATATGTATATTCTACTAACTATTATAGATTTGATTCATTAATAATATATGATATATAGTTTCGTTATTATACAAATGCAGAGCTTGGTAAAGCATTTCTATAACACTGATATTAGTAATTTGTTGTGTGGTACTTTAACAAAAGATTTTCCTGCAATATGGCATATATTGGCATAGTATGGCACAGCAACATTTTATATGCAATGGAACAACGTTTATTGATATTCGCTAGTGCACTTATCAGTTGCTATATTCGTCGTATTCTATATAGTTTCTTCGTACACTATTATAAATATGTCACAATATTGTCAGAATATAGTAGAATTTGCATGGAAATTCTATTTGTTTGCGGAATAAGTGCTTTGAAGTATTGTTTTCGTTTCAGTTTACATTATAACGTTATAGATATGCAAAAATACATGTTCTTATTATTATTTATACGTAAATAGAATTCTACTAAACAGAATTGTACGTTTTCACCTAGTGTTCAAGTTATCAAATAAAATAATTGCAGTTGTTGATAATTTCGTAGAAGCATCTCTTGTATACTCTCAGTTGGTATTATTTATAGTATGTAGAATTATATTTATAGTGTATGAATTCAAGTATATAAATTTAAACTGACACAGCTAGACTGTGTTATTTTGGCAGTGTTAACTATTGTCTAGAATTTTTAAGGTGAATATACATTTCATCATAAAAATTTCCCATCAAGTCCGTGGACAAGATTCGTCAAAACTTTGGTACACTTACTGACCTTTGAACTAAAAGCCATCAAACCAACTTAAACGAACATTAAATAAATGAAAAGGTCTTTTAATAAATTTTCGACCAAACTTGAAAACATCATAAAAATATAATGAAAGTTATATACGTTTGATGTTCTTTAAAGACGGCACAACTTTTTCTTTTCTTTTAAAATTGCAGTTTATTTTTTTCTTCAACCGTCCTCTGTCTGTGCATATGTTTGTTGCCCAAAGCCATTACAAGAAGTCAGCAAATAGAGTGGAGTATTTAGTTTAGGGTGTGATGGGAAAGTTTTAATGGAAATTTCGGATTTCTTATATACTTACTGAATGTCATTTGACGCCTTTTCATCCAAAGCCCAAGAAAATATCTGCTTGTATAATTCAATAGAAGAAATTTTTGTTTCTACATTATAATTCGATTAAATTTTATTTCAACCCTTTGAATCCGTCACTGGAAAAATGTGTCATCATTCAGCATTGAATTATTCAATTCAATTTGTATCGATCATTAAATTTCTACCATTTAAATTATTTATCACTTTCGTACAATTTAAATTCGAATTTTGTCTATATGTCTCTAACTGTGTCAGTATCCATAATAAGTAAAATGGGGGATGATTATTTAAATTCCAACACGAGTATACCTTATTCTCCAAAAAGTATTTTCCTAACTTTATTTCTCATCATAATAAAATTTATCCATTTAACATTTGCATAGTCCATTTAATAAAAAACTGGTGAAAGTAATTTTATATACAAGAATTCTGTTTTATAATCTGCGAGTGTATTAAATCCACCACCCCCTATTATATCTCACCTTTTAAATCACTTAATTAAGTTGTACTGAAGAGATTTGAGGACCCCGTTTTTATTTCGCACGCTTTTTCTTATACATATATATCTCTTTTTTGGGCCAACATAAAAAATTTGCTTAACCAAATTTAAACTGATGAGTATAATTCGTTTTGTATTTTAATCTCGAATGAATTACGAGATTTCCGCTTTTTTATTTCCGTTTCAACATGAACGTTTTTTTTAAAATATTATTAATTGATTTTCAACGGGAAATTTGCATTCCTTTTGTGTGTGATGATGTTGTATGCCGAACACAGTTTTTTTTTGTATATATTGGTTTCATCATTTAAATTAGCCCATAGAAAAGTTGTCCGAACGGAAAAGTGAGTGGATTTCAAAGAAAAATATTCTTTCCGAAAGAAAAATAGGAATTTTTAAATGTTTTCTCCTAAGTTGGTCTTCATCAATCTTACAAACCTGAAAAAATATTCTATATTCTAAGCGAGCGTTTAACGACCAACTGAATTAACTATTCTTCGCAACCAAGTTACAAGAAAATACTTTGAGGGTAAAAACTGGAATTATTTAATATTAGAGGGAATATTTTAACAAGTACCACTGCCTTTGTACATAAGGTTTTTGTGATCGCATTTTATGTTTACTTTCTTTAATTGCCACTCTAAATTTGCTTGACAAACTTTAAACATATCGCTTTAGGGGTGGCTCACAGCGTTCTCCTCGTTGACGTTGAAACGTGGAATGAAAATGTCGTTTGAGGCACAAATTTCCATCCTACATCTTTTGTTTTTTGCCCACACACTGTGTGTGAAGAGTTTTATTTATTTTTTAAAGTCCTTAATTATGTTTGTATGATGTTTTGACACGTTTCCCAACAATAATACCTTGTTAAATAAAACCATCATTCAACAATTTAAATAATTCATGATCTTCGTCGTGTTCATCAATTCAAAAAGAAACAATTCACCTCCCGGATATTTTGACAAATTTATTATTTCATATTATAAAGTATACGAGTTTTCTATATTTTTAAGGCGATTTTCTTTAGTAAAAAGAAAACAATAATATAGATTTTAAATCTGAGTATAACGATTTGAAAACTTTTTCAAAAACTTTCTAGTCGTTTATTTTCTTGTTGGCAACCATATTTGTTAAAATGAAACATAAAATACAAGAACAAAACAATAAATACTTGCCGTACCAGTTGTAAGTGTGGTCAATCTCTTGTGTGTGGCGTCGTTGACACAAAGACCAAGTAAATAAAACCAGTAGCCAGTTAGAACAAGATCTAAATTGAGAAGAAGCGCGTACTTCAGCCGCTGCACCACAAACAACGATAAGAAGATATATTATAAATGCATGAAGAGATGCACCGCATCAAACAACAAACAAATAAACACTGTATACATATATATATATTTACTACAACACGTCTATCTATACGCAGAAATGGTCCTTTTGTCACTAAAGTGAACTCAAGTCCCTAAAGTGTGCTTTACGTGATATAGGGCTGCTTCTGGGCCTTTTAACAAACTTTTTTATTGAGATATGTTTCTAATTCGGTATAAATATACAATTGTGTGTGTGTGTATTACTTACGCGCAGGTAGCACTTTTACAGGTTGAAACAAAACACGTTCCGTTTATTTGCAAATGAATTTTATATTATTAGGAGGTGTAATATAAAGGGCTTACGGACAGGGAGGTTGAAGGTGTTCGAATAATATGAGTACCACACAGAAGCAATGCCCAGAGAGGACTGACATGAATGAGGCGGCAGGAGACGCGGACGAGATTTGCCAACTGTGGAAAAACAGGGATGCTGTGCGCTACTCTTCTATACACAATATAGAATACGTGTATTTTCTCCTGTAGTTGTTGGGATGTGAGCTACATTGCGCGATACTTCATCATCGTCATTATGATCATCATCGTCCACATATACAAGAAAAAACAACACACTGAACAACATTTTGTTATTGTTTCAAATATACACGTGCGGTTTTTTTTTTGGTAAACTAGGAAATATTCAACTGTATTATATTGTATGATCGTAGGGAATAAATTTGTCCCAATGGAATTTATTCCCAGATACAATTTTGGTGTCAGGTGTTAGATAATTTGGGTATATAATTGGTTGAGAATATAATAAAGAGAGGGTGTGATAAAGGCTTGTCTCATTTAAAAAAGTTTATTACATTCAATTACACCTGAGAACTTTTACAAGATGGAGGGGAAGAATGCCATAAATTGTTTGAATTGCTCTTGAAGCGGTTTTAAGCCCAAAAGTGAATTATTGTAGAAATTATTTGACTATCTAACGTGAACTAATTTTTTTCAGTTTTCAGACAATCCATATGAAATGTACTAATGATTGACGTTTCTTTAAAAATTTTACGGGTTTTCTAGTGCGTTCTCACCTTCAGTTATAAAAATTTTACACCGACTTGAAAGAAAACCCATATTCCCAACATTTTTATTCATTTTCCTAAGTGTTTTCCTTTCGTTCGTGTGTCAATTTTTAATGCTACATTTAAGCGATATTGTTTTTCGAGTAAATTGTTGGAAATTCAATCGTAAAATGAAAAGTGACATACGTATGTGGTGCCAACTCTTCATCCCCCTTGGAAAACATGTGTAAAAAATCTTTCCATAATCCAAAAACCATTTTCCATGTATTACAATGTATTTAAAATGTATTTAAGACGGGTTAGTAGTTGTAATACGCATAATTATAACGAAATTATTCAAAAGTTGGTCGTAAATTTCGTGTTGGCGGCATATTAATGAAACGGTATAATAGAACGCCCTGTGTTTTTGTATATATGAGAGGGGTTGAAAATGATGGACGGTGGAACGTTCAAATATATATATATACCTATGTATGTGAATAAATTTACGAGTATGTAAAGAAGATTATTTGAATAAATCTCTATGGAAAAAGGTGGTCAAAATATAACTTGAAAAAAAAACGTACCCGAGTTGAATTCTACTTTAACAATCATATAAAAATAAAATAAAGAATCGGTTCAATGTGAAAGTTTAGTTTGCCAGATTATTATCAAGTGTATTATGAAAGATTTATTCAAAAATATTTTACAACTTTGTACTTTGGAATATAAATAGAGATTTACAATCAAATTAACGACGTTTATACAACAATAAAATTGATACTTGGTAGATTCGTAAAATTTATTCCAAGTACTGTTTACAAATTGAAAATAGGTTGAAGATAAAACGGTTTTTTTTATTCTCATGCATTTATAGGTGTATAAGTTTAGTAGGTACTTCCTGATTTCTAAAAATTTATACTTATCAAAACTAATTCCTTTGTTTAGAACAATACATATAAAATAGTTTCAAAATATCTTTAGTTTCTCAATTTTATAATCTAAACGAATCTAAATGGATCCAAATGATCTAAATGAACATAAATATACACAGATGTTTTTTACAAGTCATTTAAACAAGCATTGTCATGTTGTGTGCACCTTTTTCAACGTTTTATCGTAAAACTAACTTTATTATACCTATGTAGGTACATATGTATTTGGTTCATATATCAGCAAACAGATACGATAAAATCATTCACTATTCATATTTATTGATCGGCATATACATATTTTGGCGGGTCCAATAATTTACACAAACTTTTCTACAAGATGCGGTACTGTTAGAAATTGACGGTCAAAAAAATAATTAGAAATGTCCCGCTATCCATTAAGTGACTTGGGTGGTGTTTATGAGCACAGTGGAAGTGAAAATATGGAGGCGTATTTATCATATTTAGGTAAATATTGTAGGGAGTAATAAGTTTAGTTTTCCTATCGATATTCTATAGAATTTATAAATATCCTAAACTAGTCAAATTTCAAGTAAACCGTTAATTCTGGGAAAATTTCTAAAAAATTTCCATTACATATTTTACTTCCACAAAAAAAGTCAAGTCATGCAGATAACAATCATTTAATCCTCACAAATGTGTTATCAATTTTAGGAGTACCACAGGACAGAATTCGTGATATGTTGAATGTTACTCCAGTTATCACAATAATTGTAGAAGGAAACAAAATAAGCCTGCGATGCCTTTGTAAAAACGGAACCCAGCATGGCCATAAAAAAATGTCAAGTACCTTGGTGTTAAATGAAGAAGTTGAAGAATTTTGGGATGATCGATTCCATTTTAAAGTAAACCAGTTTTGAAGTACTTGGCAAATATATGATTCTAAGAACTGCATTTTTAGAGTTTGGCTGTTTTTGACGGAATCGATACTTTAACTATTTCTTCTAAAAAAATTAGTTGTGAAAATAAAAGTTTGAAAAGATTTTTCAAATTTAATGGAACTGATTTGGAAGTTGTAAGTGGAGGATAAAAATATAATAATTTGTTAATTAATATAAATCGTGTTTCAGACTTTAGTTAGTATACGTCCAAATGGGCCTGTAGGGAAACAATTCTATAGGAAAATTTGTAACAATGTTACATAATTAGCATTTTATATTATAAGTATTCTGTTAAGTGACAACAATACTCCACTAGATTAATTTGTGTGTATTTTTGTAAATTGTAATTGTGTACTAGTTAAATAATTATGTTTAAATGACAATTATTGTTCGTTATTATTGTTATATAATAATAGGAACATACGTTAAACTTTTAATAAATTTTATTATTGGCATACTAAATGATTTTTTTTATAATAGGTACTATTAATTACAACAAGAATTTATATTACATTTTAGTTTATCTAATTATAGAAGAATACAATTTTAAACAATATTTTTCTTTGGTTGTTTCCTTTAAATAACTCATCCTTATTTTTCTATTTTGATTTAACAGAGGAAAAATTCAAACGAAAATAGTGTAGGTACATTTAAATTCCGAATTAGTCTATTTCTATTTTAATTAACATTCGTCGAATACAAATGAAATATTTTGTAATGAAATCTTCTCACTAACGACTAATGTATTATTTCTGTTTGCAATTTTCTACATTACCTATTTATTTTTTTACAAAAATAAACGTTATCATGAACAGCGATAAGTGTATTTATTTTACAAAATTGTTTTTGATATTTTTGAATTTGAATATTAGAAAGTAAGCTGAAAAATAAATAACACCGAAACACTTTTGCAACATCAAAATGCACTAGATCATTTTAATTTTCAAACATTTCGAACAATATTAATTTTGCACTAAAATTCATTTGGTTACAACTTTATCTTTTACGTGTAGATCACAAAGTATCAAAAGATTGGCTATTAAAAAAAACCTCGTTAGGTAATCACTAAAAAATCATGTACTTTGCTCATTGCACCTTCCAAATTATAATATTTGGATTTGTCATAATGTTTACATTACACTTGATAAATTTTTATATATAAAGAGAGACCGAACCTGCATCTGAATATAGTTTGTTTAGCATTTACAAATTACAGTGCAAAAAACTGCCAACAAAATGGCTCAAGTCGCCGGAAAATACGAATTCGTCAAAAATGAAAACTTGGAACAATACTTGAAAGCATTCGGTAATATATCATTTGCTTTTTAATTATCTTTTTTAATTTAAATGTTAATTGTTAATTTTTATTAACAATTTATGATAAAAAAGGTGTACCAGAAGACCGTGCCCAGGCTATGCTCGCTGATAAACCAGATACAACCATAACCGTTAATGGCAACGTCATTAAAGCCGTATCAACCGGTTTAAATACTCAACCACACGAATGGGAATTGGGAAAAGAAAAAGCTGAAAATTTGTACGGACATGATGTTAAGGTTTGTTATCATTAGTCCCATTAAACATAATTGTTTGAATAGTATTTTCACTAATTTTAGACTGTTGCTGCTTTGGATGGCAACAAATTAACAATCACATCAAAAAACAACGAAGGACTAACATTCATTCGTGAATACGTTTTCTCTGATGCTGGTATTGTTGTGACTTTATCCGGTTCCAAAACTGGAGGTGTTACTGCCAAAAGACACTACAAGAGAGTTTAATAAATATACCAACTGAGTTTTGTAAAATATTGTTTTATTCTAATAAATTTTCGAAAAATATATTCTAATCACGTTGTTTTAATGATACCGTACTATCAGTGAATTGATGACTAATTTACAGATATACAGCATTTGTATATCTCGTAGGTGTTTTTTGTTGTTTGCTAAAAAAACTGATTTAAGTTATGTTTTGCAAAATTTTCAAGTTATGTCCTCGCAAGATAATGATCATTTAATCTAGTAATTTTGAGATGATGAATTGCATTTTAATGTAACACCACTGTACGTTGTAAACAAATCTTTAAACAAATTAAAAGTCTAAAAAGATTCAAATTTAACATTAAGACTTTATCGAGTGTACGCCGAAATGGGCCTTGAACGAAAAATTAGTTAAAATTTTGAAATATTATTGTTACTTATAATTAGCACTTTAAATTATATACTGATAATAATACTCGTACGCCACTGGTCTAGTTTCTATGTATTTATGTAAATTTTTTGCTAATTTTGGTAAATTGACTAACGTGTATGTAAAGTTTTGTTCATTATTACTGTATATATGTATAAATTAGTTATAGGTAAATAAACGAAAGATTGTGGACAATGATAAAAAGGCTTTTATTAAATTGCATTATTAATAATATTTTAACAAGAATTTGTATTAGGCTGGAAACTCCAAATATCCAATAGAAGTTTCTTGATATGCAATTTATTAATTCAGATAAGTTTTATACGATGTAATTAAATTGGTTCCTCCACCTCCAGTTTTAGTCTTTATCGTTTTTATTTATTAATAGCTACACCTCTCAAAAAATTTCAATATACTATATATATGTATGAACTCAAAATTTACAATCCAAAATTCCAAATACAGTTAATTCAACATTTAGTACCTAAATACAATACTTATCTTTAAGTTCCAAAAATATGGCCCAAATCGCTGGCAAATACGAATTTCTCAAAAATGAGAACATGGAAGAATACTTGATGGTTTAATTTCAGAGTTTGAACAACTCCAAAGTTGCAGAGATCACTTCAAAAGAGTCTAAATTTCCCTATTATTATTACAAGCATTTTTCGGATTCAAAAACGTATGGCTTAAAATCTAACATATTTAATAAAAGTATGCAAAAGTCTACTAAAATTGTTTAAGCTTTAGTTATTAACTGATTCTACATCCATTTATGAATAATACTCTTAAAATAGCTTTTGTGAAAATCAATAAACTGTATACAAAAAGTTTAAATGTGTTTCACTAGTTTGGAAGTAGATTTCCATAACGAGAATAATTACAAATAGATAAATATACTCTAAAAGAATATTCTTATCATTGTACAAATAAATGTGTAAGATTGATAACTGCGGGGGGTATACGAACATGGATGTCAATGAATACGTTTAACATTTTCAGTTTAGCAATCCGTTAATAAAATCTTGTAACTGCTTTAGCATGTAAATGCGTGTGAGAATAACTCATTTAAGCGTAATTTTCTGGTGTAAACAAAGGATTTTAATGTGTTGATCAACAAATCCGCTCTCTATTCATTATAAAAGATAATCAGGTAAAAGGAATTTACTAAAAAATTCATATAAATTCGTGCCAAAAATATCGAATATCGATCGAGTATAAAAATAACGATGTGGTTTACTGAATATCTGCACAAAAGCTTAATTTATGAGATTTTTGCATTGAATATGTGTGTTTCATTTTATCAGTAATTGAAAATTAGCTTCTCGTCTTATCTGTACTTATAAATTATTTATCTGTGTTAATTTTGCACTTAATCAAAATATTTTGTCAAAGTTGTAGACGAAATTTGCTTGGGGAAAAAAATATGGTGAACTTGTATGGAAAATTTCAGTTGACACGAAATGAAAACTTTTTCGAACATTTAATTGCTTTAGGTGAGTTGAAAATGTCGTCAAATCATAATTTTCGTAAAATTAATACGATTTGTAGGTATTCCTGAAGAATCTGCCAAAGTGGCATCAAGTGTAAAGTGTAAATTAGAAATTAAAATCGATGGAAATGATATTACATTTACGAATATAACACCGGAAAACAACAATAGACACTCTACAAATTTGGTGTTGAATAAAGAAGTCGATGAAATTATAGCAAATAATATACTGATCAAGGTAACAAATTTTCATAAACTGGAAATAGATATTTTTAGTCGCAACCTTTAAACTTTTCATTGAAAGCATATAGGTGATAAGGGTTGGCAGCTTTGATTCAATTTAAATATTCTTGAAAATTCTTCAACTAGTCTATAAATGTGACCTTTTTTAGAGTACAACGACAATTGCAGGCAACAAAATCATTATAAAATCTGTGGGCCCAAATGGCACCACCGGGCAGCGTGTATTCGAGTTCTTTGAAGACAAACTAATAATGGTCTGAAATGTATTCGATTTTCCAAAACACTTTTTCATTAACATATGTTGAACAGGTTTTATCTAGTCAAGTGGCCGACGTTCCAATAGCGAGGAGATATTACGACAGGTGTATTGAATAGTTTTCCATTTTTATCGTATTTTCAACAGTTCTGCCTGATATTAGCCAAATCGATTTTTATAACGTTGGTTTTAAGTGTACATGAGTTTGACTTACACTTTTTCTTATTTTGCATATTCATTTAAATGTTTTTTTATTAATAAGTTATGTTCCATTTTATGTGCTGTACGAATAAAATGAAATTAGTTACATTCAGTTAAAATCAATATTTCCATTTAAAAAGTTTTAAATTGCAGAATCACCGCATTTTTCCAATAAACTGGGATATATTCTCTATTATAATTTTTTTTGATTTTGATGAGTCTGTATTTAAATATTTTCGCTTTAAGTTGGCACTTTGAGAGCCCAAAATGCAAACACGTTGCACTTTACCTTTTTGCCATTTCTAATTAATTAAACCGATTCTAAATTGGACGATTCAAACTAGAAAATGTGTAATAGTTGATGTTAGAAAAGGGCCACTTTGAAGTGATTACTAAATATACACCCTTACAAACATCGTACAGACATACAAAGTGTTCTTCAAACACGAATTTCTCGAAATTAGTTTATTTTGATGTGGGTTAAAGTTGTTAATTAAATATTTCAGGAAAACATCTAAATATTCACATATAATTCGAAAAGTTGAAAGCTTTATTGACGTTCTGCACGATATATAGTAAAAAATACTTCATAAATCTGGTCTATATTTGAAGATGTACCAAATATAATCAGTTTTATAGTGTATTATATACGAGTATCGACGTTAGTAAACCATTTATACCAAAAAGGCCTGTCAATAGCACACGTTAAATGATGGACAGTTCAGAAACTAAATTTCCCTGAAACCTTCATACATTTTGTAAAATTGTTTCAATTTAATTATAAAACACATATATAGTAACGTAATTTCGAACATAATAATAAAAATAAAATTCATATTACATACATATATTTAAAAACAGCATTTTCCATTTTATTATTTTGTCCAAACAGTTTATTAAATTGTATTGTACGAATAATAGAAACTGTAAACAATATATTAATATTATTAATAAAATAAATGTTTTGTGCATCAATAGGAATATATCGTTATTGTTTTCCATATATATATATGTGTATATGGAAAATGGCTGACAGATTTCGAATTAACTTTCATATCGGTGTTTCCATTTGACAGGCGAAGGCCGGCCCTAACTCTATTGTGCTCATAATGTTTGTTTTATTTTCATTAAAACTGTTATGCAGAATACATATGCATATGTGTTTGTGTTTATACTTTACGTACAATACTTGTGCATATTGACTATATTCAATAATCTGTTTTATAAATGGCAGGCTTTATAAATGTTGAGAATCGAGATGTTCACTATATTTTACCTTGTTTCATTATCTCTTCAATGTTGATATGTCTGTTATCGATTCTATGTTAATAACAATTAATTCTGATAAATATGATAATGAACGTTTTATAAAGAAACTATAAATTGCTGACATATGTGCCTTTTATTTCATATCTGCATTATGCATTCTGAAAAGGTCAATGCAGCTTTTATAGCAAAATGTTGGCAAATAATAAATTCCTTGTTAAAATTATGTTATCCACCCGAATCGACATTAAAATACAAGCAAGTATTATTAGTACAAGTCGATTATGATTTATGACACCCTATAAATTGTGTTTTATACGGGCCCAAATTAAATAAAGCACACAGAAACACTATAATATGTTCCGAATCGATTGGCAATATATCATAAAACCTAATAAAAATAACACGATTTCGCTTTTTATCCACCTTAACTTTTATACTTCTTCATTGGATGATGGTTTTTTATTCTTGTACGATTTTCCTGCCTGTATCTTATATAGTATATTATTCATTTGAAAACATGATTCTACAAAACTTGTACACGATTTTTTATAAAATATTTACTTTAGATGCGTTTTTTGAAAATACTTCCAGCATAATTTTCCGCTGCGGTAGTCAGATGGTTTTATAATAAAATTAATGAACAAAACATAAGCTTTTAGCTTCTAGTTATATGGCCATAAATATGAAGATTTATTAAATATTGTGCCATAAATCACTGACAATATACTATCAAGTTTTAAATCAATTAGGTAATTGCTTCATCAAATGATCCTATATATAAAATTATGGCGGAATTAGTTCCAAGTTGACAGATACGTAATTAGAAATGGCATCTTTTAATGCTGGTGGACGAAAATCAATATTTACCAGATGAGCTTTTCCACAAAATAATCTAATTTCATATTTTCTGTACATACGCAAGTTGTTTCAGTTGGGAAAATTTTTACAAACACACATATATGAAGTTTTATAAATCTAAAACATCAATATCAAAGTTAAATTTATGTAGAGAAAATGAAATTGTTTGGAGACCAACTTCGGCCTGTGTTTCCTTTCGTTCCCTCAGGATACCGTCAACGTTGTGTGTGCAACATGTTTAGGTCAGCACCAAACTCATATACAGAGCACCCAAACACAAAACAAGAATGTTACACCATAACTTTTAATTAGTCACTCAACCTATATACACTATTATATGTGTCGGATGTTTCCAGGAAAATATTCATAAATCAGCAAACGCTTCAGAATTAACAATTTCTCTAGAAATAATGATTTTCTGCATTTCAACGTAAACGAAAAAATCGTTAATTCGTGTTCATATAAAAAGCTATTGTTGTGCTCTGAAATGGAACATTTATCATTTTATTCGACGATTTTGTGGTCTAGTACGATGGCCATATGTTTATCCTTTGAATTAGACACCAGATATACAACTGACACAATTTCCAAAAGGTCTGATCCCTTGTCCAGTGCTTAATTATACACTCATACTCAAATACATATAACTTGTGTGCCATACGATATTATTATATGGTTTTATGTAAATGTTAATAAAAGTTTAACTCGTAATATAAATTGCGAAATATTAAATCCTTATTGTATAATTGTGTTACCAATTAAACAATTAATCATACTGTTTGATTTCGAATTACATATTTTTATTTGATTGTATAAAAAAGAAAAAAAAATTGTATACATACATAGTTTACGTCGTTTATTAATTCAATTAAACATGAACCATAAATCCATATGTGTACATTAATTAACAAATATTTTATATTGAGATTTTGTAAACAAACCTTATCTAAAATGTGGTATATGGAAGCTGTGTTCCTATTAAATGTGAATTTAATAACATGCAATTCAAATTTCTAACTCTTGTTCAATGGAAATTTAATCAATACAACATTATATTGTGTGTATATATGTAATGTGTATATATAAAATAGTATTGTGAAGTTATGTTATACCTGTATACATAATTTACATTTTGGAAAATATGTATGTAGAGTAAAACATTTCATTAAATCTAATGGCAAATTTTATCCATAAAAACAAGAGGGGCTTTATTGAGTTCACATCAAATATATAATTCAATAGATTTTATTTACGGTGTATGGGATAATAATGTTTTTTCGGATTAACAAAATCAATAGTTTTTAGGATTAATATAATTAGTGAAAATGAAACAAATTCTAGATGGAAAATAATGTTTAGATATTATAAATAAACGTTTACTGAGCTGAAAAACTAGATATTTATTTGACAAATTAAATTGATGAAATTATTAAAGCTCTCAATTTATTGAATAAATATTAATAATAAACGAGTAAATATGAATGAGTAAAATGTATAAATAATATTTTAATTATCATCATTTAACTTTAATCATTGTAGGCAAAGTAAATATGCACACATATTCGTAATAAAAGCATATTTTTCAGTTTCAGAAACTAAAAAAAAGCAAGTACTTCGGGCTATATGACATAAAATCATACGTGCTGGCTTATTTTTACTCATTTGTGTACCTTTACGAAAAATATTTTCTCTTTTAACTCCAAAAAAGTTTTTATTTCAAATAAATAAAAATTACGTTGTATTACCGGTATAGATTTCCCAGATTTACTTTTAAATTAACATTAAAGATTGGCAATAAACAACAAATCGAAATTGTTAAGAAATTTTAGGGTACGAGGAAGTGACTTTAGATTTTATATAAATACTTGGTATTTTTGTCTTTTCTGATAATAGCAAATGGATTTCGTATAGAAACCTGAATTTTCAGAAACTATTTAGTGCTTTCGTTGAATTTGCAAGACGAATCTTTCGTTGATGTTGAATTTCATTCATTCGCACATTATGGCTAATTTATTTACTGAAATTAATAGTGTCGTATGGCGTGTTAATATAGTATGTGTAAATAAATAGCAAAGTTTCATACATACGTACGTATATATGTGTACAGTGGCATCAAACTAACAGAGAAGGGCAGGTCGTGTGTAATAAACAGGTTGAATATTTCATGAGATGCCGGAGCCCCGGATGGTACTCTAATTCGGTCGACGGGGGTGGTATAATTTCACCTATTTACTTAATTATTTACACCTTCATTTTGTTAGATTATTATAGCAAACGACACTTCATTCATTAAATAGTTGGATGTGATTTGTTTTATAACATTTGCACACAACTAGTCCGTTATGTTATACGTAATAACATCCAATTTTATCTAACGTGTGTAGGTTTGTGCAAATTTCAAAATTGTAATAACATTTTTAAACATTCATTGTTATTATTTCAAGTACGAGAGATGTATACACATATTGCCTGTATATGTTAAATTTAATTCAGTTATACACACAGTTTCATGCGTCATTGGTTCAACAAAATGTAATTACAGTACGATTTTTTACCTAAATAACTAGAAATTTTGTTTTGTATCATAGGTAGGTAAATTAATTAAAAATTCCTACAGCTCCACTTTTAATTAGAACACCACCAGTACAAATTAATCCACAGTCTGGTAATTAATTGTGGTTTACGTAAAATTTTATCCAATCTGAATTGATTCGTTTGTTGTATAAATATAATATTACTCGTATTCGTATTACTGGCAAAATTAACTATAGATATATGTATACGATGTGATGTCAAAATATGTTCTAATGGAATAAAAATTCATTTAAAGCCAAAATTTTAATTCTTTTCAAACCTGATTTGATTACTTTTTAAATGCTCTCACCATTTATATAGTATATAAATCGTTTTTCAATTAACCCGTCCTTACAAATTTATTATGCATGGGAAAAAATGTAATGAAACGTGCTATGAATATAAATGAACTTCTTGTATGATAATATCTGAAAAACGAAGGAGTTGTTTTATAAATAGCCTCTGTAAGACCAATTTAGTATGAAAGAAAACATCCACAATACAAATATTAAAAATTGTAACATTTTACAATTGCATGTATTTGTACAAATGTTAAAAAAATTAAAGGAAAATATAACATTTTTGCCAAAGTATTGGTCGACTTTTTTTTCTAGCGCAGCTAGAAAGTTCTAGTAAAAAGTAATTTATAAACGGATGATTAGATAATAAAATAGCAGTCTCGTTATTATTAAAAAATGTATGATTATTTAAAAGTTTCAGATTGTAATTTTCAAATTGTGGCCAAAGTAATGAACAAAAAAGGCGAAAAACTCGCCTATTTTCAAGAGTTTGTCCGAAAAGTGAGCTGAAGCGATGAAATTTATGCTCGAATTTATGTTTTCTATATAATTTAGTATTGGTGTAGGTAAATAAAATGTGTGCCCGAATGGCTAGTCAAAGGCAGTGGTAAAAAATGTGAGCAGCTGTTTATATGTCTATATATAGAAATTTTTTGTTGAATGAGGCGGCAAACAAATCGATTTCCAACTCCGCAGCTCCACCAAGGTACTAAAAATAATAAAGTCTTTCATGTGTATTGAAGATTGTTCTACATCGGTGCCAACACCACCACCACCACCGCCACCATCTGCAAACATAAGGCCTCAAGTTCTCCTCATGTGGCAAATTCACGCCAACAACTAGTACATTACCACTCAAGTGTTCATCCCTTAGATAACAGTCGCTGTACTGCCAAGTGAATGACGGATTCCACCACCATCTCGTACACAGTAAACAAACGTAGAATGTATACCAAAGTACTGA
>SSSI01003753.1:0-14512 GCA_004796505.1 Oryzaephilus surinamensis | reverse complement strand
TGAGAAATTAAGGCAAATTTACACTGATGGCAAGTTTCAAGATAATTTAGGCGCTTCAATTCGAGTAATTTGACTAAAATTTATTTTTTTTTTATTTAATATTGTTATTTAAATCGGTTTTAATAGTTTAAAAGCGATGTAAGGTACTCTACTTGTATAGTAAGACACGCTTTTTTGCAATCTAATTATTCTGACATTTATTTTTACCAATTTTCGTACCATGGAGAGATCGCAAGTAATGAAGTTAGTATTGATGGGGCTGACAGAGTACAACATTCTGAAGAACTGATAAATTTGTGGCCGCAGTACCGTAAAAATGTTATTAATTATCCAAAAGGAGACATAATTGCCTATATACGTCTTATCACATTATGGACTAACTTCGTTAAATATTTGTAGGTTTTTCGAAATAATTATAAAATATTATTTTAATTTTAAATAATTTTATATATAGAAATCCTACACCTGAACCAGTTGAATTGTTCGAAAATATCACTTGGCCTACATTGAAACCAAATAATTTACAATATTTAAATATAAATGATACGTTGGAAATTAGAGTTAATCCAAGACAATATAAATTATGGGTAGGAGTAATTGAAGAATATGGAAATCCACCATTTGATACATTTTATTATGTAATAAAATACTTAATTATACTGAATTCTGAATTCAGATAGGGATGAAAAATGGTCATCTTGAATTATGACGTTTTTTAAAATTATCCAATAATTGTTACATTTGTCACCTTATAACCTTGCTTTCGATCAATAAAATTTCAAAAATTAAATCACGTGAAAGCTGACCAATCATATTTTGTTCATCCCTAAATGAATGGACCTTAATTATTGTTATTTAAATGTTATTTTTTGTCTCCAAAATAAACATATTTATGTTACGCCATATCTGGCCATATGCATTTTGTTTCTATCATTTCATTTTTACGTATTTGTATAATTTTAAATAAAAACTCAACTAAACAATATTATACTAGTTTATTATCAATATTTAAAAGATATTTTTATAATAAAGTCAATGAAAAGTGCTAATAAGTATCAAAAGGTGGATTTCCATATTCATCCACGAGTGCCACCCAAGATCTATATTTTTTCGGATCAACCAATACTTCTAATGTACCATTGATATTCAAATATTGCAAATTATCTTGCTTAGTTGTAGGCCAGATAGTGTTTTGGAACAAGTCATCTGCTTCTGGTGTTGGATTTCTATAAAACATGATTATTTTAACAATGTAGAACGGAGATCAAATTATAAACTTACGAATATTTCACGAAATTTGAAAACAAAGTTAGAATACGATTGTGAACCAGTTGATCTGCTTCTGGTAATGTTGAAAAGTCAATATTGTCTTTATACCACAAATACTGTAATTCTGAAGCATGAGGTGCATTATCTCCTGATATATTAACGCTAACACCTAGTGCTCCACTATATGAAAATTGATATAAATACACATCAGTATAATTTGACTGTAAATATGCCTCCCTAATTACGCCTGTGGTAAATTTTGCGTCACTAATAAACTGAAAATATACGTTATATTACTTTTGTAGGAAAAAATAGTGAAAAAGGTAATACGTACTTGGACGGAAGCAGGTAAATCTTCTTGAAATAATTCATTACTGCATAATAAACCATTAGAAGTATAAAGTTTTCTTAATTTTCGACCAAAAATTTCTCTATCTTCTTCCGCTACTTTAAAGTCTAGATTAACAGATAATGTCAAATTGGCATCATATTCAGCCATTGTAGCTTTAAAACTGTTCAAGTCTGTAAAAGTTATTGAAAAATATTAAGTAAATAATTTTAGACTAGCAAGAATTTAATTCTACACACTTGCTGCTTCCATTATCTGTTCTGCAGAAGTAAAACCAATCAGTGTAGGTACAATATTAAAACTGCCATTTTTGAATCTTTCATGCATCAATCCTGTTATGAAAGCTCCATCATGTTCCGGTTCTGCTACAGGAGTCAAAAGATCTCCTTGTCCCATTTGAATACCAAAAAATACCTCGTTCAAAATATCATATTGGTTTATTTCTACCGCTGGTACATTCTGCAGTAACTCCAATAATTCTGCAGATGAATTATTTTCAGTAAAATTCGGATCGATTCCTTGGGCAAATAAATAAGCAACTCTTCTTGCTAGTGGTTGATATCCAAATGGAGAAATTGCCGAACCGCTTTCAACAATAGCTGATCGAAATAATCCTGTATAAATAAAAATTGTTTGTATTTTATCTTCGATTTTTTGAATTGACTGAACAACCTGCTGATTTTTCACTAACTATATGATACGATGTCATCACGGCACCAGCACTCTGCCCACTAATTGTCACTTGATCCGGATCTCCACCGAATAAATGAATATTCTGATTCACCCATTTTAAAGCTAACAGTTGATCTTTTAAACCCTGATTACCAGGTATTACCAGATCTTGAGTCGAAAGGAATCCAAATGGCCCCAATCGATAATTAGCCGTTACAACAACAAGATCTTGATTAACAAAATAATGAGGCCCATACTCATCAATTGTGCCAGATCCTCCTTCAAAGTGACCCCCATGGAAAAA
Organism: Oryzaephilus surinamensis; assembly: GCA_004796505.1. NCBI lineage: Eukaryota > Metazoa > Arthropoda > Insecta > Coleoptera > Silvanidae > Oryzaephilus > Oryzaephilus surinamensis. Next base: position 11,918 of record SSSI01003753.1, on the reverse strand, counting down.
GACTAACACGCTTTTATTGGCTGTAATATTTTCTGGACGCTAAAAAATTCTCTCAAACATTTTTCCTTTTACAACATTAATATACTCACTATTGGAGTATAAACATTTAAATATAAACAATCTTCAGATTCTCTTTCAGAACCTGATGTACGATATTGGTAGCAAACTTTCGTATTTTCAGTTGTATTTAAGACATCGTCCCAAGGTTCTGGCTCCACAGGTGGTTGAAAACGAAGACTTCCGACTGGTGGAGCAGCATAAGGTATTTGTTGAAAAGCGTAGAATGAAGAATTGTTAACACCGGCTATTTCATGGCCTCTTATATCGCCTTTTGGTAAAGACACAATAACAGTGTCGGCAAACTTTTATTTAAATTATTAATTTCAATTAGTTTAAATTGGATAATAAAATAAATAACTTACACATTGGTTAGCACCTAAAAGAGCAAAATAAAGTAGAATAATAGTTTTAAACATGGTGATTTATTTTGTACTCTCACTTAATGATGGTTTGTTGTTTATATATATAATTTTTTGTCTATTGATCTATTTTTGGAAAGTTGAAGGACTTATAGATATTCAAATAGGTATTATATATTTGTAAAAAATAATATACTAGCGTGAAATGATAAATAATCAAAAATTACTATAATAATCTATAATCGTTCCATGCAAGGCCAACATGCAGATGTAGTTTTTTCGCAGATCAAAATAATTAAAATCTGTGATTCAAACATGATATCTCTCCTATTGTTGATAGAATTCCAGATATCATGTAGGTACGTGATGTACAATATACAGTATGGATTATAATTGACAAAATTTAGAAATTTGTAATAATAAAAAAATTTAATAGAAATAATCATTTATTTATATAATTATCTAATCGCTACATGAAAAATAAACCTACAGATACAGATTTGGCGCAGATCAAAATGATTAATTTGTCTGCAATCTTTACACGAAATCTATTTTTCGACAGATATGCAGATGTACTTAAAGTTAAGTACCTAAAATTAAAGTACGATTGTGGGATTCTTACTTAAAAAAACTCTTACGATACTCTTAGAAACTTCATCATTAAAAACTCTTGACTAAACCTTCAGCTGTAAGCATAACTTGTGAAAAATCGAGGTAAAATGGCTAATGGACAACAGAATCTGTATTAATATTTGCAAAAACACTTGTTTGGAAAATTAAATTGGAAACTAAGGTGTATGGAACCGTTTTACTGTTAGCGGACTTTAGAAATTTTAAAAGAGGAATTGTTGGTTGCCTACCAAACCTCTTTGATTTATACGACGAAATGGCGGCTGAATTGAATTCTACATGAAAGTGTGGATGAAAATTCACCTTGTATGAAATCTATATAGAACCAGCGCTTGCGCTTGTATTTATTCACCGTTTCTCGTTCACTAGCCCTGAATAATAATGTTGAATATTCTGTATATCTACCAATGCACTTGATACTAAAAAATTTCTTCATTCACTCACCGGATAATTATTGTATGTTTACAACTCTTGGCAGTACAGTGTGATAATATTCTATTATTCGTGTTGCCGTACATGTGCATGTTTAAATTTATGTAACAGGTGATAAAATTTTTCGAAAAACAGATTAGTTCTGCAATATTATAAACTAATGTTTGTGTAAATTACGCTGTTTCGGCAGTGAATATGTTGATTTTGGAAAATAGAAGGAAGGGGGCACATTTTATACGGGACCTACAGGGTATGCCTATTTGAATATCGATTTTTCTTTCAATAACATCCAGAGTGTTAATTTAATTATTTAATTTAGCGAATTATTTTTGAAGCTTGTAGTATACAAATATTTAAACTTATATTTAAACTAAACTTGATAATATAGTGTAGGTACTTATTATTGTATGCGTTATCGCAAAATGATAATTTTAAGGATGGACTTAAAAAAAATTAAATATTGTATTCGTGTCGTAAGTGATAACAATTAAGAATCCTCCTAAGTTCTTCTACGATATTTATTAATTATAATTTATATTTTTTTTCAACAGTTCTGCCGATTGTAAAAAAACAATATTTTTTGGGACAATCCACATATTTTTCGTGAGTAAAAATATAAAATTCCGGTATATTGGTGAAGGGTTTTCATTTCATGAATTTCCTTTCATTTTCTTCATAAAAATTCAGTATCTTTCTTGCAATTAATGAAATTAACACATTATTATACAAACTTTCTTCATCTTAATAATTTTAATTGAAATAATATTATTTAATTTATGTATCTTACTTGCATTTTTCCTAATCTGCATTACAATATATAAACTTGAGAACAATTACTAATTATCTACATTATTAATTATTAGATTTTCGATTGATATCTTTATTGTAATCTAAATAAATGGTGAAAGTTTTAGCTATACATACTTAAATTTCATTTTGAATTTTTATATTAAAACATATAGGTACAACAAAAACTTTTTATAGAATAAAAGAACCAGATTCATATCAAATGTTTTTTTCGTGTGGTTTTCTAAATAAGATAAAATCTTATATTCTCTGCTATTATAAACTAGACATTTTTGAATAAGTTAAATGAAAATCTTTAAATTCTGAAAACAATTTAAAATATTGGCAAGGTGTGTTCAACGTGCACATTAAATTACCATGATAATTAAAATTATTCACGGTGGAACTCTTTTACAGACGAAAATTCCAATGTATTGCTTTTTAACAGGCGTATTATCGAAATAATAATATGTGATTGTTGTATGTATAAGGAAACTAATATCATTTTTTCCACAGTCACTTATTTGACCATCTTCGGGATGTTCAAAATGAACAAAACTAAAGGGAAATGGTAGATTATAAATTTTTTCAAGATTCTTTCTCAATTATTTAATAAAAGAGGTTCTTGTGGGAAAGAATCCGCCTAGAATATTTACGCTGAGTTATTTAGAAATTAATTTTATTTATTCTTTGCTGCTGTTGCTTGTATTCTGTTTTTTCTCTTCTCTCATTTATAATAATTATAAATTGTTAGAAACGGTTTTTGTTGTGCAGGTCCGACTGTAAAAGAGTTGCTGGACTTCCATGGGGCAATGTATGTCTCGTAAGGCCGCTGGGGCCTTTGCAGCATCCGCAGCCGCAGCCCATACTCGACCATCAACGAAAATGCAAAAACGTATCGAAAAAGAGGTAACACCAATTCAAATATTAGCCAACATTAAACGGTTTAACAATTCTCAATAATATAATTGAATTTGCCACACATTACAATACGAATACGTCAATTGTAAGAGGAAAAAATGTTGTTGTGGGTTTGGTATGCAAATACCATTCAGTTTCTTATCGATTTCATGGACAAAATTTGATTTCTTACAGTATTATACAGATTTATCTGTTGAAAAAATCTTATTTTATCAATACAAACAGTAATATTGAATAGAATTTTGAAATAACAATAGTCGCTTCAAGGAAATTTTATAATGGGAAATGTATTTAATTACATTTATCATAATATGCCACATGAAGAAATGATATATATGAAGAGAATGCGTTTTTAAGACTGGTTTTTAAATGTGTGGGCTGTATAGAAGCGGAACAGTGCTTGTAAAAGAATTTTATTCGAATTGTTCCCATTTACAATAAAAATTCAGATGAAATAACTCAACTGTCCGTGAACTTTTCACTTTTATTAAAGATACTATACAAATACTTGCTTAATTGTTAGGTAATTCGAGTATATAACAAGTCTTGTTTGCTTTAGTATTTAGATGTTGAAGTTAAAAAATTGTCCTTGTTGGGAAAATCAATATTCTTACGTCAACGTGCATATATTATTAATTTTTTATTGCTAGATGAAGTCATCAGAACTACGCGTTGCAAATTAAACTGATTTCCTATTTTTATTCATATAGAGGAAATTAAATGTTAGCATTAATTTAACAACTTAATCTATAAAACACGTTAATAGTAATAAGAAATCTGGCTCGGGGGTGGAGTATGGGAAAAAGTAAGAGAAAGTCTTCAATGCTGGACCAAGATTGATGGAGAATAAATAAAAATTTTTAATTATTCATTATTTCTTTTATTACAAGCCTATTTAATACAATTTCAATCCATGCAAGACACAAATTTATTATAAATAATTTTATTTAATACACGAATATGTGATTTTTTCCATCATTAAACATCTTTGAATATACAGTAAAATAACAGTAATTTCTTGATTGAATTTGAAAGTACATTTATAAAGTCATAATATTTAAGTATGTTGTGCATACATGTTGGTTTTAACGTGTACCATCTGGATGGTAATAAATATCCTGAGAAATTACAATATATTATTTCTCGTTGAATAAAATTATGCATTTTTATCAACTTTCTTCGATCTTTTGAACTTGATTAACTTTTTTTTTAAAGAAAACTTGTAAAATTCTGCAGTAATGGCTTTGATCCAATTTTTTTTTTATATAAAATTCATCCTCAGATTTCTGTTGCGATTTTTAGAGGTTTCTTCGTTCCCCATCGAAAGTTACTTCTTATCGTTGAGGGCGCATGACGTCGCGACGCCGCATAACATCCAAACTACCCACCGATCAATTCAATGTTCTAGACAAACCACCGTATTTTCCCCAATTTCCATCTAAACCCATATCATGACTAATCCAATACAAATGTTTAATTGTTACACATTTTAAATTGTTGAATTTGTGAAAAAGTGCGTGGAAAATGAATAATATTAACGATTTATTAATGAATGAATGCCCTCCCGACTTACGGGTAAGCAACAATTTATGTTAATTGTTACGAAATGATTTTTTTGTTGTTGTAATGAAAAATATGAATGCGGATATTATATTTGACATAATTTGTAATGGTTCGATGCATTTCTTGTAAATTGTCTAGACATGCAAACTTCCATCATCATCGTGTAATTTCACTTGACTTATATTGTCACATCTTGTTGCTACATTTTGCAAGCACATATGCGTCTTTTGCCTGCTATTATCTAATTTGTGTGCAATATTTTATTAAATTACACTAAATAGTACGCACAGTGTACCTAAATTAGATGTAATGAAAGTTTTGCATAATAATTTACCGTAATTTTTTCTAATATGGTATTTTGTTGATTAGCAAAGCGTTAATATTATAATTTGAATGACACTTTTACTTTCATTTATTGATTTTTCTTATATTGACTTTATATGAAAAATAAATTAATTACTGGCTATAAGAAAGTAATTAGATTTAAATACATCTCTATTTTATAAAAGGAAGTATACGAAAGAATTATTATACCAGCATTATAATATTCCAGATAATTACACGTTTTTCTAAAGATTTATCAACATTTATAATCTTTTTCCATAAAAAATTACCGTTATTAACGCAGATTAATATGCTGCTGTAATATTAACGATTGTTTATATTTTTTCTAAACAGTTTTATGTAAAACTGTTATTGCACGAAAAGGTCAAAGTTAAATACCAGTTTAAAATATTAACAATATAAATTAAATGATGCAATTTTTCGTACCATAATGTACCATAATAGCGTTTCACCAACAAACTCATCGCATTTTGTCTGAAAAACATTTCTACGTAGAAAAAAAGCGTGTTAAAGCTCCTAGTTACACACATAAAGCTCATTATGTTTTGCAGAAAAACTATTTTTAATACCGTTTTTGGTCGTGACTGAAACATTTTCTATATGGACAACGATAACAAATCAAACGATGCTAGTGATTGGTGTATTAAGGTACTTTTATAGTAAAATTGCCTTCCAGCATCAAGTTTTGTATAACTGTATCGGTGGTATACTATTCCCATTTCTTTTAAATCCATTTACTTCAGTGCCTGTCATTAAATCCACTAGACAGGTGCCTATTACAACCGAATATTGTGCACGTTTTAAATTAACTTCTGAAACCAGGATGTTTCGAATTGCTAATTAAATCCCGCGAAGAGATTTTTTCATATTCCGTACAATTACTTGTACGTGTTTCTTGCACGTGTCAAGGTTAGTTCCATTTTGGCCCTTTGGTTGGTTGGAATAGGTCGGAAATTAAATGAGGGTAGGAAAAACAAAGTGGAAATGCGTCATGGGAAAAATCGATACCACCAAATGATATTGTCGTGTTAGGGGCTTCAAAAGACACCTGCTCTGGGCAAATAGTCTGTTTTTTGTAGTTTAATGAACTATACGGCTGTATAGTTTGAAATTTTCTAAAAGAATTTCGAATTTAGTTAAAATACATTAGCAATTCAAAATCGTACAATTGTAAAGTAATTATTTCGTAAAATTTGTAAGCACAAAACAAATTTTTTTATTGCATGGTTCGAAGCGTAACAACAAAAATCAGCCAGATTTTAATTATTTCATATCCTCTGCACATTTTCATTAAATTCCTCGTTCATTTCATGCTTAAAATTTATAAATTCTGGACATACTGGAACACTTTATGGTCGATAAAAATATTGTGACGAACAAAATTACTTCTTGTGAATATCCAACCATTAGATGGATATTAAAAACACTAATTTTATGTCACAACTTTCTATTAAGAAAATAATTTAAAATTTGTCGTTTATTTTATTTCTTAAATCCTTTAAACATATGTACATTATGTGTTTTTTTCATTCGACAATTACATTTTTTTTATAGTTTGTCTAGTAAGTAATTAGCTTTCTACATTTTATTTTCAAGTACCTTATCTTCGTTACATACTTTGTACTTATTTACTAGCCTAATTAATAGTTGTATTTCCTTTTAAAGTATTTACATTTTAGAAAGATTACAATTTACCTGATTATTTTTTCAAATTAGAAATTTATTACTTACTCTACTTGGATATTTGATTATGAATATATTAAAACCGTGTACATGGTTTTTTTGTGCAAAATGAAAGTTCATAATAATGAACATATTGGTACATATAGTAAATATTTGCATCTAAAATATACGTATGAAACTCCCTTTTTTGATGAATGCGCTTCATTAACGTTAATTATTGATGGTTAACGAAGTCCAATTTATTGTAATCAGCAATAAATTTACGTTGCAGTTATTTTTCCTATTTCCTTAATTGTTTGCATACTCGTGCTAGCAAATAAATACTAAAAGAACCGTAGCTGCATACCTATATGTATGTAGATGTAAAACAAGTCGATCAATCATATGGATGTTTTAATTATACAAACCAATAAAACTACCATAAACATAGACAGGGTCCATAAATAATTCCACATTTCATTGATCATAAGAAATTGCACAACATTTTTTACGTGCATATTAATCCAAATGGATTGTTCACCTTTGGGCGATGTTAATGCACTTGGCTATTAAATGCTATTATTTTTTGTGTCACACTTTATACTGCACCCATATACTGAAAGCCAATGAAGAGGAACTCTTCGTGAATACATTAATAATCCTCGACGTCAATTTCGATACTTTAAATTGACTATTTCATTTTCGTATTTCAATGTCGTGATAGAAATGCACAACCATGCATCCAAAATGAAAATTATGAATGGGAGAATGTGAATTTAATAATATATATAGAAACAATGGTACACAAATGAATTTATGTGTACCTACGTGCTATCTTGTATTATATTTTTCTAATAATTGTGAAATCCTGGGAATTTGTATAGCACGTATATAATTTTATTCTGTTGGCAGGTCAAAAGGAAGTGTAATTATAATCAATCTGGCATAATTTGCAATTGTAATGTATAATGTACACACATAATATAATATATTTGGTGGGAATTGGTGTAAAATCATTTTGCAACTTGGTATTTACAATAGTAAATGTTGTATAAACATGCAGTTATTCTTTCCTGTTTTATAGAAACACAAATTTCATTTACATTTAAATCGATGGCAATACCTAGTCAATTTTAATGAACTAATTAATGTCGCATACAAAGATTTATTGTTCCTATTTCACTGGATCACAATTTCGTTATGTGAACAAACGGTATATCTCCAAAATTACCACTCATTAATTAAACTGTTTCTATTTCTATTGTTCATTGACTCTTTATTTACAGCTAGCAAAATAATGTAATTAATGACAAGTTTTTGTTTGAAATTTGATGCGGTTTTCTTTGAAACTAACACACATTAGAGTTTATTTTTAATGTGTCTAAAATTAAAATGCCAACAAGTTGAGAATACTGAAAACAATTTTCACATTATGTATATTTACTATTCGTTGATTTTAACATTGAATACAGTATGCATGTAAATGAGATAACAAAACGCCACTGCATTCTCATTTCATATAAATTTTATAGGTTTTCATTAAAAAATAAAAAGTAATAAACTCTTATAAGTCGATGACTCTTGCACACCTTGCTATGTTAATTCTTTTGTAAAAGATCGAATGAAATGATACACAAAACACAATCTCTTTCTACATCATCAAATGTAATAATTCAACCGATAAATTTATTGCTTCTGTGATAACATGATAACAATAATCATACAGAATATCTTAAAACGAACATGTAACTTGAATATTGTCTGTTTATATCTTCTAGAACTACCTACGTGTAACAAATTTACACGTGTAAAATACCTTCGGGGAAGTAATGAAATAGTTATTCAAAACCGATTTCACATTTTATTACACCCTTAATATATTTCGCAATAAAATTATCATCTTTAAATAAATTGCGAGATTGCATGCTGTGTTCTTTAAATGGTTGAAAGAAAAATTCTTGTTTTTATAAAATGATACATAAAAGAGTTTTTTAATCAGATCAAAAGCAATTATTACGCACATCATTTTACACGCAATTTTAATTATTACTACATTTTCCGTAAACACAATAAAAATAATTATATTACATAATATAAAACTGTAAAATTATTAAACTGCCAAGAAATTCAAGGATACATATAATCGTACTACTTATTTAAAGTTGTTAAAAGCTTATTAAATTTAACGATTAATTAACTGGTATTCTGACAAGTGCATAAAAGCCGATTAAAACCTGCTTGTTTATATAAGACTACAGTTTGTTTATAGAATTTCTTATTCAACAGAGTCCGGATGATGAAAACAACAAAGAATTGTCATCAAAGAAACCACCAGTATATACCAGGGGTGTTGCAATGTCTTTTGGCTTTAAACGGCGTCCAACAACGGCTCCATCGATTGCCTCAAATGCAAGTGTAGCTCGTCGTCTAGCTAGTAATGCCGACATTATAGATAGAAACGGAAATGAGGACGACACCGAACCATTAACCAGTAATATCGTTCCTACGGGACGTTCTACACCGCGTCTGGCGCCTCCAAAAAAAGAAGCCATCGCCACAACGAGAGGCAGCCGTTTTGGATATCGTGAAAAAGTGAATAGACTAAATAAAGTTGCCGATTTGAATGCACAAACTTGTGATTTCGGTGATGGTGGTGGCAGTAATAATATTAACAATGTAATAAAAATACGCCCCAATGGAAAAACAACAACAACAACAAATACTGTTGGCCTACAATCAACTGATAACAATCGAAATCGTGTTAACAAAACAGGATATCAGCCATCGGTAATAAAATAAATAATTTAATCAATTTTGTAGTATAATCTGTGCTTTTTTTAAGACTGGAAGATTTACATTGCAGACAACACAGTTGCCAAGACCGGAGCCAATACGTCTGATTGAAACAAAAACAGCAAAAACATTAGCAAACAATAATCGTAAGATCTCGTCAACATTATATCATAATCAGGAGGAAACATCATCTAAAGATGGCTCATTAACTGAAGATTCCGGCGTAGGTAGTCATTTGAGTGGCTATAACGGTGACATGGAAATGGAACGTTTAGAATCGTCACCTACATTCGGCGTAAAACGGAATCCATTAAAGGCAAGAAACTTGGAAATGATTACAACAACTAATAATAGGTTCGATGTACGCGATTTGGACGATTCGTCAGAAAGTTGTGCTCCATTACCAGATTTACCTAGTGCATTTAATACGACGACTGAAAATAAACGAAGGTATGATGTAAAAATAGCTTTCATTCAATATATTCATTAAGTGTCTTTGCAGCTCATATCAAACAACTGGTTTGGTGCGTGAACGAACTCTAGAGTATCAAAAACATATAGATAGAGACAATAGAAGAAAGATTTCTGTAACTTCTTCAGAAGGCTTTAGCGATGACTTAGATGAGGAAAAGACTTACAAGGACCGTTTCAGGAACGAGAAAACGTTTTTTAAACCTGTACCAAAAACATTCCTAAAAAGTAGAGCCACGGAATTGAAAGATAATGACTCCAGTCCACCAAGTTCAGACGAACACGAATGGATGCACGGCGGAGAAGCGATGGCAGATGAAATAAGTTGTAGTATAAGTTCTAGTGATGAAAGCAAAGAGAAAATATCGCCATCTGATAATGTAAATACGGCCACCATAATTGGTGTTGCATTGAAAAATTTAATGGCAACTAATTTAAATAATTCCTTGCTAAAACCGGATATCAAAAATGTTGCATTGACCATTGAAGATCCGAAATTTGCTGCTGTGGCTGCAGCCAGCAATACAGGCTGTTTGTTGGACGATGAAACTTTACAATCGCCAATTGATTTCAGCCTTTCCGAATCTGATGAACTTCTAAAACGTAAAATCAATCACAGCTCATCGAATTCTAAGGATATTAACGAAAAATTAACACCACCCAGTCCCGGAACTCCCACAAATGCATCAAATTCCTTATCGCTGAGTGACGGCAAAGACGATTTTCTTATCGACGATGAAATTGCCGACCAGCCCGACTTAGTTTTCGAAGAGACAATTGTTCATATGAACGATACGTACAGTGTGTCGCAAAATAATTCAGAAAACACACCAACTATTGTTGATTCGACACCGAAACCGAAACGGAAAATATTGCAGGCGTTCGAGGGTAGTCCTTTGATGGCGAGAAATCGAAAATTTTTGGAAAGTCGCGCCGGATCATTGGACACATTATCAACTTGTGAAAGTATTGCGAGTGACGACTTAATGATGGACTTTGATTATAGCCAAAGTAGCGGTTTAGAGGACTGTGATAAACAAAGCAGCGGTTTTCCTTCATTAAATGAGACTGTTTTATGTAAAAAACCCAAGGAAAATAAACCGGACGTGATCAGAGATTGGAGTGCATTATTAGGAAATTATACTGGAGACAAAACATCAAAAACGTAAGTTAAATTCTTTATCAAGAACTAGTTGCAGACCTTGTAACATATACTCGTAATTCGTTCACGTTCAAAATAATGATATAACAGTAAAACTTGCTATTTATTTACATTTAAAGATTGTAAATAACCTTCATATGTTCATAAAGTGTAAAGAAAAGTATTTTTGCATGTAAATTCCATATGGTTTTCTTTGTAGTCACGATATGGCATTAAAGGCAGTAAAATTTCGACAGTTTAATGAATATTATTCACCTACACGATATTTTATGACATTGATAACATCATGCCTTACTTATCATCCATTAATGTGCCAATATTTTTATTGCGAATACATATTTGAATTGTGGATAAGTGACGCATAGTCTTTGTTGCCAAGTTGTATTTCAATTTCGTTAAACCGAGAAATTAATGCTAATAAATAAAAGAAATTACATAACACGCTAATTATTAGATTGTGTACATAAAGTCGGTCATACATTCATTGGATTTCTTTAATTGAATTACTCGATTTTCTATTTTTGTAATATCAATTTAAGTACCCACTTGTCTCTGGAATTGTGCGTTTTTGGTAATAATTTCGTGCCCTATTAAAAAATAACAATATCTCTAGTTTTATGACTAGAATTACACAAATGTTTATTGAAGATTTACTGAGATAAAACTTTTTTAAATGTACTTGGCAACAATGGGCAAACGGAGCGCTCACCTTTGGAACAAAGTATCGTTCAACC
>SSSI01003746.1:8906-46815 GCA_004796505.1 Oryzaephilus surinamensis | reverse complement strand
GTCCTTGTTTTTCAAATGCTAATTTACTAGGTGCGAAATAGAGAGACTTGGTGCTCGGTATGTGTATGTGTATGTGTGTGTCGATGGGGGTGAGAGAAAATGGTATGCATCACTGAGTACGTTGAAAGATTGTGTGTCTTCAAGGCTCATTGAACACTACTACTTTTACACCCCATTTTTTGATATGGTCGGGTTGACATTTCTAAATTATTGCCTGCTAATTGGTTTACAATGTAATTTAGATGGGATTTTTCTTTTCGAGTTACAAATGGTGGAATTTCCAACAGAAAAAAAAACTATAAATTAAATAAACCGCGTAAAAAATACAACGTAAGTCAAATCATTGTAGAAGTTGATTAAAAATTTATGACAGCTTGAAATTTCTATCAAAATCTGCACCTAAATTTGAAACTGACATAATAATGACAACATTAGTCAAATCACTGTAGAAATTCGTTAATAAATATGCGACAATTTTAAATTTCCATAAAATATCGATATTCTCGTTAGTCAAATCATTGTAGAAAATTAGGAATTAATTAAACTGCGCTTACATTATGACAATACTACTATCCATTCATTAAAAAGAAATTCATTAAAAAATATACGACAGTTTTAAATTTTCACTTAATATCAAAATACAAAGCTAGTCAAATCATTATTAATTAAAAATTTATGACAGTTTAAAATTTCTGGCAAAAACTGCACCTACATTTGAAACTGACATAAGAATGACAACATTAGTCAAATCACTGTAGAAATTCATTTAAAGTTTTTAATTTCCAGCAAATATCAAGTGGATTACAAAATATTCTTTTAATAACATTGACCACCTCTTCACAATTTTCAATTTACTTTATCGGTCAGTGGGTTCAATTTAAAATAGTTTATTGTATATTTTCGTCCGACACACACACACACTATTAGATTATTTATACAGAATCACAGGTTGTATTGCGTTGTATTGCATCATGAATCAACATAAGATAACATCTTATAAATGTATGTCTAATGTCTAGTTTGAATCGAGATGTTGAGTGTGCAACGAGGCGCATACACAGTAATTTGAGTCAAGTGCCAACAGTTTATATGTTAAATAATATAAGGGACAATTTTTCAAGTACAATTTTATTATTAAGGTTTCAAATCGTATCAAATGAAAAAAAAAACCGAAATTCATTTAGTTCACCTGCCCAATTTAAACGTACATGTATAATATTATATAAAATATAACTAAAACACCTGTCCTTATTTATATTACTCGTAAATACAAGTGTATGATTATATAGTTATAGTATTATGGTGTAGGTTGGAAAGTCAGTAGCCTTATATACGAGTATTTATCTTAAGTTTGTTGTTGCAGAGAGAACAGCCTTAGCCATGTTCAATCAATCAAAGAACCAATTATTATATAACCATCCTTAAGTGGTCACTCACTTATTTACTACTGTGTTGAGCTCTGGGAATCCAATTAAATATCTAGTCTACATAGTAGAGACTATCTTAAAGCTAAATTGATAACACAGCACAGACTCTCTCTCTTAAAACGTTGATTTTCTAAGTAGGAAAGCTTGTTTCTTTCTGTGTCGTGTGGAATTCGATTTTTTTCTTGTGTTTTCGCATTGTCCATTATGATCAACACAAAAACTTAATCATTATTGAACGTCTAAACACGGTGTCGTTGAAAAGTAATTTGAATTTTTTTTGCAATAAGTATATAAATAAAAATAATTTGTTTGCTAATACCATTAATGAATATTTTACGAATAAAAAAAGTAACAAACAGTTTTCAACGTTTCAATAATTAACAAATAACATTAAACGTATATATGCATATATGAAAACATAAACCTTTAACTGTAATTATCGTTTGTGGAAGATGTATTGTCCTTTCATGATGGTTTTAACTTAACAAAAAAAAATTAATGAGTATTATGGTGCCATAATAACGCATAATGTGCAAGTACGACACATAAGTTTTGTAATAATATAAAATAAAAAATAATATGCATATGTGCGCGTTGTGCAAAGCAAATATGACTGCCTTAAAATGGCATAAAGGATGGCAAATCTGGCATGTTTAATTTTATAGATGTAAAAAACACGACGTTCGACATACAAACGAATTTTTCTTCAGGTTTGCATCTTTTCCATTCAATTTTCATTTGTGTTAATTTACAGCACATTTGATAACGTCAGTTTATATTATATTTATTATTATTATTATTAGGTATTATAGTTTTTACCTTCACATAGAGAATACATACAGATAGATATATACTTGTTTTTCAAGCACGTGCAAAATTTATTGGTGTGTTATTCACATTCACAGAAATCTTCTCTCTCAATGTAACAACAACAACATAAACAACAATAATATTTCATATTGTTAAATAGGTATATATTATACAATCCAAATAGATCACATTGGAAAATGCGATGAGTAGTCATTTTGGAATTCCCTTCAAGGTGTTACATAACATCAGTTTTACATCAAACTAATGCAATTATTAATCTAATTATAGAAATTTATCTAACCGCAAGACTGATACAAAGAATTTTTTATACAAGAAAAATTCCCCACTCAAAAAAGCCTCTTTTGCCAACCATTAAAAACAATTGGACAAATTTCCATAATGTACAATAGCAAAATGATGGTTAATTATAAGAAATGTTGTTGGAAAAAAATTGTCTACATGTCGCCAGAAAATAATACTTGACTAGACGTACATCATAATAATAATAGTAGAGAAAAAGACGTAGAAGAATGTGATAAAAAAACAATTTACAACCACTAACAGGTCATTATTAGTTTATTACACATTTAAATAATTTATAGAAAAGCATATGCACAAGAGACAGCCATCAAACTTGTACGCCAAACACATTAATAATCATTTTTACTACTTATAAACAATGGGATACATTGTACAGGACCGGCTCCATTTGGCCAGGAAGCGATTTTTTCGTCAAACCTTGACCTTTTGCCGACGACGTCCTAGTGAACTCTGTGAAGAAGATGCTAATAGGTTAAATTATTCGGCTGGGTCAATATTTAAATTCGTTCCACAGGCACGTATTCAGTTTATATTCTATAATATAAGGCTACTACTTTCGCTAATAACTAGAAACAGATTCTTTTCTAGTATGTAAATCGTTCTTCAGGTAGTGTGTGGCTACCTGCTGTAATTAATTACAAGATTAGATATTATATTTTGAATGTCTACGTGTATATGCCAATAACATATAATTTTAGACACGTGGATTTTTTTAATAGCTTATATTAAGTCCATATATTTTGTAATTGTTTCATATAAGTTTGATAAATTATCTACTAAATAATAATAAATATGTGGAAAAACAGGAAAAATAAATCATCGTCTTGTATTACAAGCAAATTCGTTCAAGTAAAAACTGTATTTATTAATATTTTGGGTGTTTTATTTAAACAAGTACATTGTACGTCATACTGTCCATCTTCCTATTATTTTTTTTTCCATTTTTAATGTTTATATAAGCAATGTTGTACAACAAACATTATACAAAGTGTGAAAATTAACATGACCAACATATATACATGTATTATACTACAAATATGAGGAATTCTACGAGTAAATAAACAAATAATACAGTGGCTGTTTGAGTACATAACATACACCTGGCATATAAAACGTATTAACATATGGGAGGAAAGAAGGAAAACTACAGGAAAAGACTTTTTTGTAAACACCATATCTTTATGTATATGGATATTTGATTAGAACGTAATTGAAGAAGTTGTGGGGGCCCACAACATGGAAAAACAATCTGTAAACTATAAATTGTTCATATGATGCAAACATATTTTTGCCTTGTATATTTTATTATAAAAATGGACTGCATTTGAAAATATGTATACTAAGTATGTAGTACGTATAATATCTTGTCGCCTACTGATGACTATTTTAATATCGTTAATAACATTGGCCGAGAAGAGTAGGACGTTTTTAAAGTTCTCTTCTTTCATTTCTAAAGTGTGACTCACACAAACTATTATTCTATATAAATCCGACTCTATTACTTGAATAGACAAAGGGACTTTAAACAATTATAACACCTAAACACTAACTAAAATGATTCGTTTCACTTTACGCCCATATAAAGGCAAGTTCTTGGAAAATAAATTCAATAAAAAAATTTATGTCACTACTATAAGTGCGGAACACAACAACAGTTTATGTGTGCACTGTTGAGGTGATATTTTGTACAGATTAAATGTTGAACAATAAGGTTTTTTTGTTGTTGTTGTTTAAAATGAAATAACAATAATAAAAAGAAGAAAAAAATAACACCATTGTACGCAGTCTGTTGTTGTTGTTTTTATTTTTGTACACTATTTTTTTTATTACCATACTGCCAAATAAACGTATACAGGATGAAGTTATAAAAAGTCGGACGAATATGTGTATATAGAAAATCTAATTAGTATTCAGGCTTAGTTACCTGACGGAAGTGAAGATACCAATGTGTAGGTAAGTAACTTGGACACTGTGGCAGCCAAAACACTATTTCCGTTTCAGACCAAACATTTTATGTACACTTACAATTTTATTTAAATTTATATATTATGTCCAAGTTGGAATTAATGAAAAATGTTCGAAAATGTATCTAATACTACAACTGTGTGTGCACCAGGAAACATACATTACCATTGTTTCGTTGACAATAATACACAGGGTGTTTCGGAATAGACTTCCGAAAGGTTAAGGGCCATAAGTCAACCAGTTCATGTCAAACCTTTGGATTTATAGGCACACTTAAAAGTAACGTACTTTTGATACTGTGAATAAATATTGTCTATTTATTGTTTGGAAATCTTAATAAAGCAACTTTTATATTTTAAGTTTAACTTATTTTAAAGGATCGTTTTTTATTATTAAATTATAAAAAACTGAAAGAAATCATAATTATCAAACTAAAAAGTTGAATCTGTACAAAAACACTTCAGCCCTGCAAAGCTCAGTTTCACAAATAAAGCCTAAAATTTGTTCCCATAGCAACGAATTGTTTCTTACGTGTATTTATTTTATTTCTTAGCAACGAACTGTTTTGTTAAATTACTTCCATAGCAACTTGTTTACCTCCATAAGAATTAAATTAGGTACTCATAACTATTAGCCAATAGGAATATTTCTGTATTTTGTATGAAAGTATATTTTGTTTCTTAGCAACGAACTGTTTTGTTGGACTGCTTCCATAGCAACTGAGTTACTCAGAATTATTAGCAATCAATCATAATAATTCTGTAAGAAAGTGTATTTAATGTGTTCCCTAGCAACGAGCTGTTTTGTTGAATTATTTCCATAGAAACGAAATGACTTAAAGAACTATATGCAAAACAATTTTCAATTATTGAAAAACACTCAGTATAGAGTCCAACTTGTAACACTAATGAAAAAATTTGGTAAAAACGCCACCAGGAAGCACGACATTACAATTTTATTTAGTTGACAATATAGTCGTATATTACATGTACGAATATACAAAGTGGAGTCCTTTTTAATGGTATATTATTACGAGCTCGTTTTGTTTGTTGTGTTATGATACGACCATCATCATGAGGTGGTTTTGTTGTTGTTGTTTGTTGTATATAGGTATATATGGCTTTTGACGTAATGTATATGTCGTGTGATAATTGAATGTCAACCGTTGATTTACTGCCGCAATGGCATATCACCCACGTTGCATTTGCCCATCATGAATATGCAAGAAGTTTTTCCATATTGACACCAACTTTAATACGCTCGCGTGTGGGAGACACGATCATCGTCGTTGTGGACCAAGGATTTACCAAAAGGGCTTTCAAACAATTGCAATTACAGGGAAAAATTGTTTTCCCATTTCGTAAAAAACTTGATTGGTTTATAATATGTTTTATTTTCGTAATGGATGATTTATGGTATGTTTTCAATGAAACCAGAATATAGCGGTGTTTTGTATGTGTTTAGCGTGCATGTTTTAAGTATTATAGTACCAGTGTGTGTTGGCGTTTTATGTTTTTAATGTCTATATGTGTGTTGTTCCAGTATATATTTTTGATGATAGAATAACACAATATTAATCATTTCTCTGCTGTGGACAATGATGGGCCTCTCTCTTCAAAAATTACACAGATGATGTGATGAAATGTAATCAATCTTCATCACAATTTTCCAAATAGACTTACTATAAGTCCATGTTTACAAAGACCAAATTGATTGTTTCACTCCAAAAACTATTTCTATTAACGGATAAAATTCGAAATACGTATATCGCATTCCACCAAGGCATTATTAATTAGTATAAACTATTTAAAAATCCATATAGCATAAATTGCACATTCACAACATATATTATTATAATTATTTATGCCTATTATACTAATTAATATATATTGACTAATACTAATACAATCATGGCTTTTTTTTTAACGCAGCAACAACTTTCCTTGTAAAATATATGAAAAATTTTTCCTGTTAGATCATAACCCACACACGAAATACCAAAACTAACAAAACTTGAGACAACATTACATAACAAACTTATTTCTATTCGATAAATTCACGAAATACACAATCAAAGCCATAAATTTGGACAAGTTTTTTTTTGCAAAACAGCTTTACGTCTATTAACTGTAAGACGTTCTCTTGATGAGTCTTTTAATTATCAACCATATAGAAACAAAAAGCAAACAAACGTCTAATTTCTAATATAAATAAAAGTCAACTAATACACGAAAAGCAATAACTTTTTCATTTTCTATGTGTGTGTATGTGTTTGTGGAAGTAAACAAATGTTCCAGCATTATGGAATAAGAGAAAAAAAGACTCTTTACATACACATACATTTTATATACTATATAAACAACTGTAATAGAGGAGTGTTCAAGGTCTGATCAAGGCAGTCAGGAATTTTATAAAATGTTTTTTTCGTTAACGGTTTCAAAATTACGAAAGAGATTAGTTCTGGAGGAACTGGGTCGCATTTTCCACAAAGGGCCGAATCGAAGGATGGTGATGGACGTGGTGGTGGTGGACGTGGTCCGGCTGGCACCAACGAGGACAAACACGTCCTGATGGCTGACGTGACACCAGAAGGAAGTCGCAGGCAAAGTGTAGAAAACATGTAAGTATGTGTTTGTTTGAGTAAAGGTGCAAGCTTGAAGCGTTTCTATCTTGTATCTCTTCGGTTGTATGTTTATTTATATGTATATATAATTTTTTTCTTCTGTGTATTTCTTTTTTCCTTCTTTTTCATTTCTTATGTACTTGGTAGTAGTGAAACAGCACGCAATAAAAGTGCAATTAGCGAAGTGCTGTGTCCTCCATGGTTATTTAGATCGTCGATAACGGAAAATAATAGAGTTATTCTACTGAAACACACACGATATTTACTCTTCCTTCCTTTAATTGGATGGCTTTCAATGCGAATTGCATTAATTCAATAATCGGCCATGTGTTTATTCGTGTCCACAATGGTGGTTGGATTCTATTATTGTTTTTATTTTTATATTTTTGTACGTAATTAATGCATTTCACTTTTTTATTTCTGTTTTACAATACCAATAAATAATTATAATTAATAAAATTTCTTTACAACTGCTGGGAGTGGAAAAATATTAAATTACTTGCTAATTTAAATAAATTTTGTTGACAAATTACTGTTTTGTAATATAGACATAAGTAAATATAATATTAGTTAGTATTTAGAGTAATATTAACTATTAACATAAATTTACAATTACAAGCAGGTTGTTTTATAAATATACAACAACAAACAAAAAAATTGTTGTTAATATAAAGCTTTTATGTAATGCTAAAAATAATATAACCAATTTTATGCACCATCAACTTTATTCGATATATAATAATATAATAATAGCGTGTACCTACTTTCATTTCGTTTAAAACTTATTTACTAATTAAATATTGCATTGATCCAGGAACTGAATTTCATTGAAGACGTTAAAAGTCTTCAGGACACAAAAGTACGTTTGCAAGCAACGAAAAATAAACTCGATAAATTTCCCATAATACGTATCAGTGGCTATATTTGCGTGCTTTGTTTTGGTAATATTGCATTAAACATTACTTTCGAACGTGTATTGTATAATATTGCATATAGAAAATGATGTGCTGTTTATTAATTTATTAATAAACTTATTTTATTTATCCATAAATAGCGATTATCAGTTTCACTTTTCAAACTGTTCAAAATATTCTTCAAAATCGTGTCAATCTGTTAAATATTTAATGAATAGTTTTTGGAAATGTCAGTTTTCGGGTTTTAATTCAATTAGATGCCTATATAAAAGTTTATGACACAATTTAAATTGAAATAATGAATATGTATCGAAAAACCACACATTTACCTACTAACCACGATAATAAAACTTTTTACTGTATTACGATGAGGTTTCATACATTATTTAATAGACATGAAAAACTGATAATATTTAGAATTTGTAAAGGTTTTTCCACCGAAAAACCACCGAAAAGTGTCATTCCACATAAACTATTTAATGATAAATCTATGAAGAACTTTTTTCTTTAAAAAGACACATGAATATCACGATTTCAATATTATAATATGAAAAATAGTAGAAAAAAACTGATTCTACTAAAATGTGCACCATAAATCATAATAGGATATAAAAACTTATGTAAATTTACTTCACGGGAACGAAATTATAATTTATGTAATAAATTTTGAAAAATACTGAAAAAACTTTCTTTTTAATACGGATTATTTTTATATCGTATGAATGATAAAAATTGTAATTAACGAAATTAAATGGTGCAAAATACACACACATACGTTATGTAAAATGATAAGCCGATAACCGATAACCCGGGTTATACCATAAAACTGTGTAGACAAACGAGTGTCTCAAAAAAACGGGGCCCGGTGGTAGGACCACCTGTCCTTCCATATAGCGGCCGTGACGAACCCGAACCCACTTTGGCCGCGACCTGCCATCAACGTTACTGTTTGCATGCCACATTAATTAAACTTTCTTATCACCACCACACATCTAAATACGAATGTAAGAACTCTTCCATCCATCATTACCGGAAAGAAAACGGACACGGTTCTACTAATTAACCGATGATTGTCTTTTTCCCACTGGGTTTCTTCCATTCAACGTATCTGTGTGTGTGTTTCCTCTTTCAATTATTACATATTTTTACATTGGAATCAAACTAACTCCCCAAATTCCCCAATATACTTGAAATTAATTAATATATGGAAAAACTAACGATAGATAAATAAATTCCTAACTAATTTACAACATACAGAAGCAATTTTTATTATTATATTCACAATATTTATTTTATTCTTTTTTTTCCTGCATTATGATGGTGGAAACATTCTTTCAACTTGTTGTTGTTGTTTGTTACTCAACAATCTCGACGCAATAATTATAAATAATAATTATAATTTGAGACCTTCGACATGTAAATAAGAATAATAGAGTGGCTGATGGTGTGAACTTAAGATAATAATTAAGAAAATCCTTATAGGAGACGTCGTCGTTCTGGGTTGGTGAAGAAGATGCATTTACTATATATAAAAGAGAGTTGTGCATAGATGCAGAACTAATGAGCACAATTTCCAGATTCTGAACAACATAATCCTCCACGTTGTTGTTGTTGTTGTTTGGTTGCGTGTCCACCATCATGAGTGTACATTTCGCGGCCACATCACGAACACTCTTTGCTCTTTTCTTCTTCTCTGTGTGCTTTTATGTGTTATATGTTATATAGAATTGAGAGAATGCCCGGGAGCGGCACACGGAGGTACGCCCACGCCAACTCGCCAACTATTATGCATGTAGCAGTAGCACCTGAGGCCCCACACTCCTCCCCCATTGTTGTGGGTACTCTTTTTTTATTCTTATCAACATGTATACGTGTTTGTGTGACTAGAAATCGAAGGTCTTCACAATTCGATCACTGGAAGAACAATCGGCTTGGCGTCGACCAACTTATTGATACCTACTTGTGTTTAAAGAAGTACCCGAAGGATTATCATAAGGATTGACGAATAGAAGAAGTAACAGTACCGAAAGTGAATGATAAAAGGATGATTAAGTAATCTAACGAAGTTTCATTGAAATTTGTTCATTTGTATAAAAGTTATGGCCATTTGAAAAATTTGATGTCATTTCAGAAAATTTCCAAATGCAGATTTTTCGAAAACCACAACTTCAAATTAAATTCTGTAAACGGATTTGAATTTCTCACACCAAAATTAATAGGAATCGATACCCATGAAGACTAGTGTAGCATAATCTAAATTTTTGATGTTGAAATTGAAAAAGTTGTTTATATTTATTAAATAAAAATTATATCCATTTTTTTTGTTATTTTTACAGTACTACTAAAAGTAAACTTAAGCCTTTGGAATTCTCCAGCAATAACAGTACTCCCAGTACCGATAACACGTTTTTTCCATATATTTTGCATATTTTCTTGAATAACAAACAAACAAACACAAATTTGTTATTGAACGATTGAACAAAAACCATGCAGTGTCCAAAAAACAAAACGAAATGAAAGCACAGTACGTTTCATTGGAAATTTTATCCAATACAAATTTTTTTGTTAAACAGAAATTACGATTGGTGGGTATTATAATGGTTATCAGCTAACCCGCTTCAACATGGCCTCTTATCAATTGACATTACCATTAGAAATTGCAGGTACACTTATAATAAACACATATATAGGTAGGTATAATGTGCACACTTTAAAACAACTCTTATCACTAACTAGTTTTTGTCGTATCATTTTAAAATACACAACTTAAAATAATAATAATAACTAGCACCATCAACATATACATATATATATTTACTTTGCCACCTTGCGATTATTCACAGTACACGTTTTTTTTGAATATAATTAAACAATTTCTTTTTTTTTAACAAAAATAATATAGGCTATCATTACATTTACTAGAAATAAATAGCGATAAAACAACACATTTTTATCAACACGAAATTTCCATTATTACATTTTCTTTTTAATAACAACGACAACAATATTTATTATCAAAAAATTTGCCATTTTTACAACAAAAGCAACACGAAAATGGATGGGGCGTGTTTTAAAACATCGTAAAATATTTCAATGGTAAAAAGGCACCCAAATGGATCTGTCAAATGTATATCAATAATAACAGTAGAGGCCCCGCTAAGTACGTTCCATTTGTGTGTGTTGGACCAGTGTCCATCACTGTTTCCAGTTCCATTGTAGGCAATCAATAACTGTCTTGAAGCCTACTTTAATTACGCATTCGATTGTTTGTTACAAATGAATGTGTTGCAACCATCTAGATCATATCTAACTGGTAGAAATATAAGTTGGCTACTTAATGCACCAAGTCGGAACATGTCAAACTTGCTTCTTTCAGCTTTTAATGCGGCATAGCCCTGGGGGCCATGTTTTAAACATTAATTAAATATTAAAATGGCCACGCATAAGTCACGATCATATTATACTCGTATACTCGATGATGATTGATATTTGAAGCGAAATTTTCAATTGTAATAATCGTGACCCATTAAATGGGTGGGTGGGTCGAGCCAAGATGGGCTCACATATACCTATTTATGTACACAATAATAATGCAGTAGCGCGGTGGCTGATGATGTTCGGTGGTGACGGCTATCGCGACTTCGATCACGGCTACCGCATATAATACAGTCCCATCTTCGCTCTCCTCCTCCACTTCTTCGTTTCCATTCAATATAATGTGGCTCGCCAACAATGTAATGGTATTATGCTGAGTTATGAGCTCCACTGACCGCCACACAGAAATGTCTTCTTATCGGAATACACACAACAAAACATTATATGCACAATACAGTAGCATCATCGCAACACATAAAAGTGTTTTGTCTTGTATTACACATATATATACAATGGCCATTCTTATACCAACTTACCACAAGATTAATTTGGCCAAATTATAGGGTGGGATGGCTAGTTGGCCGTATGTGCAATTTTTTTTTGGTTGTTTTCTCTTTTCAACTTGTTCTTCACAATTACTTAATTACACTAGCATGTTTCATTAAGTCAGTTGAAGAGGATTATCTGTTTTTAAGGTGAACATGGTATGCGATATAAAGACGACAGAATGGCTAAACCACCAGTTTATTTCTTAGAACCTAGTACGACGACGACAACAACAACAACCAACAACACAAAACGAAGATCTGGCGGTTCACCAGATGGTGTCAGCTGACACTACTTACTTGGACAGTTGAAGATTTACAGCCATTATAAACGAGTGTTAAAGTAATTAAGGGAAAAAGTGATGGGAATTAAGGCATTTCGATAATATTATATTCTGATTAACTGAAATGTATATGCAAGTAATTGCGTGTTATTGAAATATACTATCAGTAGTTTTGTTTTTAGCAATTTGGTACCTAGCAGTATTTGTTAAGGGCTGATAATGTTAAAATTATTTAGTTAAAAATAAATTTATTGTTTAATATGCGTATTATACTGTATAATATTTAATTCATACTCTATTAAAGCCGATCAACGAATTATTTGAAAATTGTATATGTTACCGTCCAAACCCGATTTCAGGACAAAGTAGTTTTGCCTATAGGCATATATATATATTTTTATTGAGTTTGTTGTGACGACACTTGGCTTCGCTTACGCGAAGCCAAATCTCACACTTTTTCATCAAACCAAACCTAACCTAATCTAACCTATACTGAATTCAGATAGGGATGAAGAATCGTCCATCTTGAATTATGACGTTTTTTAAAATTATCCAATAATTGTTACATTTGTCACCTTATCACCTTGGTTTCGATCAATAAAATTTCAAAAATTAAATCACGTGAAAGCTGACCAATCATATTTTTTTCATCCCTAAATGAATTGGACCTTATGCTAATCTAACAACTAGGCAATACTAGTTTGTCCTGAAATCGGATTTGGCCAATAACATATACTCCTATAATATTATTAAACATGAATGTATTAAATTATTAATTACAGGAAATACATAATAAATAAAGAACGTATAGTCAAAATTTCAAAAACTTATTTTTTATAAATTTTTAAAGAGGAATCACACAAACCGGACAACTCTGATTTACAAAATTTTCTAGTAAAATTTTATTGAAAGAATATTGTAAAACTTAATCCCTAATTCGATGTTTTAGATAAATACGATCGATTTATTTGTATCATTTGTTTATATAAAAAATATTACTGATTAATTACTTGTTAAAATACTTAAAAAAGGAAAAGTTAAATTTTTTTTCCGGCTTGTCTGCAGGGTAAGCAGGGTTATTTCAATAGTTAGAAAATTACTCAATAATATAAACCATATAACGAGAAATTGATCTAAAATGTTGAATATGATGTGTAGGTACATAGAAATGAAATTGACTCTACGTCGAGTTAACAATTCCAATTATAGAACTTCGTTAAATTTTCCAGTATTGACTCATCAGTCGTACACTATCAAGTTAAAAAGCAACTATAACAGGCAATGATTTACGTCACTAATGTGTTAAACAGTTCACTGATAATCAAAAAAATATATATTCAATCCAAAGGTTAGGACAGTTTAGGGGAATCAACTAGTTTTTTTTTTCATTTTGTACAATATTATACACCATGCGAAGCTAATTATTTTATTTTCTAATCCATTTCTCATATTATACATTAAAATATGCAATGCCATCAACCTTATTAAATATATTTGATTTGTACTATATATAAAATCAAATTTCCCTATTAAATTTTAAATAAATTTTACCTATTTAAAAATCAATATATATAGTATTATATTTATAAATTAATAAATAAATGATTATTTTAATTACAAAATCTTTTAACATTTGAATAATTCAATTATTCATAAATTCATATATAATTAACTTATCATTTATTTCAGTAAATATTAAAAAAACTTATACCTGTGTAATAAATTTGTGTATTTGAATAAAATGACAAAATCCCGAAAATTTCACATCGTTAACATTAAAATTAAGTCGTATTACACAATTAGTCGTAAAAAAATCATTGGTCAGACTAATAATTAGTTTGTCAATAACTGTAGCACGTTTTTCAAATAAAACTACATACTTATAATTACATCTCCAGTTTTTAAAAATAATCCAGTTGAAATAAGAACAGCAACGAAAAAAAAATATGAAAATGCGTACGTAAGTTGGCCAGAAAATAAGGAGAGTACAGTTTGAATAACAATGGCCAAAGATTCCACAACTTTAGCCATAATACCACACAAACATGTATTATTGGTGTGGTGTGTAATGTAAGTGGGCTTGAGGTATTGTTTATTGCAAACAATAATGTAATAATAGTCAACGTTTATTTTTTATTTCGAGTCCTACATGTCGCATGTGACGCTTCTTTTATACACACAGACAGGCCCATTTGTGTGTGTGTGTGAGTGTGAGTGCCTAGTTGTGACACCATTACTCTTTTTGCAATATTTTCACACCCATTGTTCCTTTATAATATTTACCAGATGAAACATGCAAGTTGGACAGGGCCGGCCCAACGAAACTATCAATTTTTTTTGCAACAAACCATTGCATTGCCTTGAAAATTTAATTAATTATGGTTGAAATAATATGAAACTAGTTATTTTATTGCCTCTGAATATTATGCTTCCTATTATATACTGTGGATATTAGTTGAAAACAATAAAATAACACCTTTAGAAGGAACTTAATTACTAATTTATGTTGTAATTATTAAGGAAGTAATTGAGATTATGTTTTTTCTTTTCAAATTGGCTTAAAAGTGAAAATATTGCACGCTCTTCAAACAAATTCAATAAAATGAATAATTTCCACCCCAAGAATACGTTTTATTTCTAAGCTAGACAATATTTTTCGACTAATTGTTTTAAAAACCTTGTAATAAAGAAAAAGTTTATTACCCATAAAAAATTCACTGGCTAAAAACAATAAAAAAATTAACAATAAGTTGTTAATGTGCAAGTAAACAGTGGTATTCATAACAAATTATATTATTATTAAATTTTTGCTGTGTTTTCAATGCAATTTTCGAAAAATTCCATTAGCCAAAAGCAGTTTTTTTCATTAATCGAAGAACTAAATTCTTGCACGATGGTTAAGTGTTTTTTTTGCTGAAATTTCTTGAAACGTACATACATTTATTAATAATTTCCATTGATTATTAGACCATGGTAGACAAAGAGTAGATTCACATAATAAAGCGTTTTGGTGGCTGGATAATTGGTAGTTTTTGGGCAAAGATTTGACGTTAATTGGTTGGCCACATAAACACACATATTTTCAGTGCGTATTAAATTCATGAATTTTTTTTCGACCAAAAGAAAAATTATGTATTAGATCGTGATCACTCTCAATCAAAAATATAATAAAACAAGAAAAATTTGCATTGCAATTGTGTGTTGGCCGAAAAAATTCATATTTTTTGTGAATATTTCATAGATTTTGTATGAAATTTGTGACTTTAGGGTGTTCTGTTTGGCCAATTATTTTCATTTTAAATTTTAAGTACGAAAAAAAGTACTTGTTGGTGGCTAGACAATATCAAATTATTTATTCAAATTGTTGCTTTATATATAATTATTTCGGAATTCAAGATTGACTCTGCTATAATACAACGAGTACAATAATTGTTGAAGAATTTTGCAACAAAAGTGCTAATTAAAATTTCCTTTAACTTAATAAAACTGTAAAGTGCAATTTCATAAAACTATGAAGATATTATATGCGATTAAGTCAAATGATATGCAACAACACTGGCTTATTAATAAATTAAATTTACATTTGCGATTTAATGTTTATTGTTCTTTGATTTTTTTTTCTTTGGATTTATTTAAGTCGCTTTTCTGTAAAATGCAATATGATTCTCACAGGAAAATTACGAACTGGGACACATTGGAGAAGACACATTACCAATAATTTATTTTTATATGTCTTTCCCATCACCTTTATTTTAATTTTTAATATCATACAAAAAGACAAATACTAAAAGAACTGTATTTAATCTAGATAGATTGTTTCAAAGTAGTTTTTCTCTTGTATAAATAAATATTCATATAAAATGATAATACTTATATATATGTAAAAATAATCATAAATTGTTTATAATTTATTTAAATTCAATTTTATAATAAAGTTATTAAAACTTCCAATGGAACAATTTCCTCCCAAGGCCCCACACTTTTTCTATAACGCTATTATATATATCTTGACATTTTCGTATAGTGTTAATTACTATTAAGACAACAATTCTTGTCCCATTAAAACCAATTCGATTTATATATACATATTTTTTTAATTTAAATAGCATTATTTGATATTTCATATTCTTCCATGCGTCTGATTTATTATTATACACTTTAACACTATATAAAATTATCTCAATTATATTATTAGTGATTTTTCTATTTACATGCCTATTATTATGTATTTATTTTTCTATATATATGTGCAGTAGTTTTTAATAGTATTTAAATGAAATTAAAAAATAATTTACATCGTTTGTGTTCATCGGCCGTTCATTTGCTTCCATTTCATATTACAGGTAATACTATAACATGTGTATAAGTATATATAAAATATTATTTAAAACTAATTGTTGTGCCTATAGCAATATGCAAATTTCGTTTTACTGAGATTCAAACTATATATATACGAGTATATGTGGAAAAGTGCCTCAAGTCAACTGCTGAAAACACATACACATACATTGTACAGATAAATAGTTGTTTTAACTGAAAAATTACTGTTTGTTAGCTGTAAACCGGCGAAAAAATTAATTTCAGTTTCTAACACATGACATCCCAAGTGTTAAGGCCCCTTCACGGCGATAAAAACGTTAATTACAGTATTGATAAAATATTAATTATTGTCTAGACATTATTTCGCAAAAATATTAAAAAACCAACAAAAAACTTTCCTGAACATTCCAAAAAAATTGTGTTTTTATCACTAATTAAATATGTTTTACGTTTGAACGGAAGCAATTCGATTTCTTTGGATACAGTTGTCATGGAAACGAACTGAT
This sequence comes from Oryzaephilus surinamensis, assembly GCA_004796505.1. Classification (NCBI taxonomy): domain Eukaryota; kingdom Metazoa; phylum Arthropoda; class Insecta; order Coleoptera; family Silvanidae; genus Oryzaephilus; species Oryzaephilus surinamensis. The sequence goes on along the minus strand of SSSI01003746.1, from coordinate 29,725 downwards.
TTGTTGATAGCAACAAATGGCGTATCAGCTATCGCCATGGAAACGCGATTTTTACTTAGTTGTTTACCCCCTTCCATAATATTCAAATCCCCGTACGATTGATTGTGATTATATTATAATTAAAATAAACCACCCTTAACTTCTACCACAATTTAAATTACAATAAATGTGTATTATGAAGAGGGCGATTTTCTGTTTAGAAAATCCGTCATGCATGAAACATTTATGGGCCCATTTTAGTATTTAAAATCTTATTTTAAACAAATATGCGATTAACCCAATTTCCAATAAAATTTAACAGAAAAATTATAATTAAGGGATTATAAATTCAGGGCCACAAAAATGTAAAATCTATTACAATTCTAGTTTACAACCTATGCCCTTTAATCCTCATATATATTGTTATTTTTCGGTGGCACAGAATAAACAAAAGGTCACCATTTTATAAAAGAACAATTTAAATAATATTCTATTGTTCATTATTTAAATAATAAATAATGAAAATGCATTGTCATATCAAATTGACAAAATTTTCGAATAAATAAAACCACTATTTATGTACTTGTATGAAAGGTGCTAAAACAGAATCTTCAGTTTGTAATTTATTAATGTCGAATTAATTGCAAGATCAATAACGAAATAATTTTTTACACAATTAATTAATTTAATTAGAATTACAGCAATTTTTTTCTGTATAATTTAACGACAATCATTTATTAAAACGTATATACCCGATAATTATATTGAAAACCGAAAAAAAGTGGTACTATAATTAAGTTACATAATTTATACGTTTTATTATAATAATTTTCTTCTTATTAAATGACGGTTTGCATTCGATGTGGGTGAGGGTGGATCAAAATAAGGGCTGTTCTTCGTAGACCAGTGAATAAAGAGTTAATTTTTAATGCGTTTTTTTTTTGGGGCACACATGATCAAATTTTGGACACGAGTGAAATCCATTTCGGTTTTGCATTTATGTCTTCGTCGATGTATATGTGTGAGTGTGTGTGTGTGGAAGTTGTTTCGTTGCAATCTTCGCGAGATAGCCCCGAGCTTTAACATTGAATTTAAAAATATACCTAGTATATACACAGAAAACGAGAAGTTGAACAAAAATATACGACCAAAAAAGCTTTCTTGGAAGGTTAAATGTGTTATGGGGTCTATGTTGACGACGGTGATACTTATTTTCTTCGTTTTTTTGCTTCCATCCCAAGAGAAGGGTATTATATGCAAGCATTTCCCCATCAAGCCCCCTGAAAAATCGATGCCCCAACAGTGTGTAGATAATATATAAAAATTTTTGTAGTAAAGAAAATTTTGTTGCATTTTTACCAGGAATATTTATTACATCAAAAGAAAAAACATTTATACACAGTTCATAATAAAAAGAATTTTTTCAAGTCTCACAATAATAAGAAAAAAATTAAAAATAAAACAATAACTTTTAATTTATAAACAGTCTTACTTTATTGTGTTTTTTTTTTATTTTTGGACATTCATAAAAATACAATATACACAAAGATTTGTTTTTCTATATAATATATAACAATATTTTTACAAACATTTACACAATCAAAGAACGAAAAAAAAATAATTAAATCTATATCATGTTTTAAATTAATTCATATTTCATTTCATCTCTAAAATCATAAAAATTGTATATTTTCTTACAAATTACGTTTTTGTTACTAATAATTAAAAAAAATCAACTATACAATAGTTACTGTGGTGGTTTTAATACAATTTTTGCAATTTAATTCATAAAATCGTGAATTTGTTTCGTTGATTAACGAATTATTTTCAAAAAAAAAACCATAACGAGAATTTGTTTTCAACAATTTATCTTTGTAAAAAATTATATGGGAAAATTGCACATGCACACAAAAATTTCTACAGAGAGAACATTTGTATTACAAAAAAAGAATAATAACAAAATCAGAAAATGATAAAATAATACAAACATTCTGCAAAATTTTTATAAAATCATAGAAAACACATACAAAATAAATTAATAAAAGAGAGAGACTGCTTTTCGAGAAATGGTCGTGATTGTACTAAATATTTTTGAATTTGTTAAAAAGATTTTGATCGTCAATAAAAAAGATTGTGAGTAAATATTACACACGTCGTGTTTCCTTTTTTCCTATAGATTTCAAGCATATCTTTAATAATGTTGAATGCGGGACGTATAAATAGCGTTTTCGTGATGGTGGAATCTGATGGTACGGTATTTACACGGTGGTGGGCAAAGTGTACAGGTGCGGGCCCATGTTTGACATGCGAACAGGTTTATTTGCCCAATAATTAATATAAACTAAATGGAAACCAGCTATAATGTATTAAATATTCAGTTCCCGAAATTCAACTCCCTCTGTTTTATTTCCAAAAAAACAAAAAACAAAAACGTTACATCATTCATACAAAATTCTGGATTTTGTGTCCTACAATGACTAGAAATGATATACTTGAATTATTTTCTCTCTTTTTTTTCAAATAGGAAACTAAAATTTTTATAACAATAATTTGTATTAGAGAAATTTTTATTTTTAATTTCACTTTATTTCACACCGTACAACGAGATATTATTTAATTATACGTTGAAATAGGTACAATAATAAATATATACAGGAGTTTATTAAAAAGTGAAATAAAAAAATGAACTGTTTGCATTGTATTATTATTATAACGTTATTATAGAAAGTACGGATTATCCAAAAATAAAAAAAAAGTCAAATACAGTACCACTGCATACAAATGACACTTTAACCAAAAAAAAATAATAATTAACAACGTAAGAACAACTTTAATATTTTTTTTAAATATATATATACGAGATTCTATACATTTTATAAACTTACAGTATAAATTGTCTTATTCGTCAACCGACCCGGTCTAAAATTAATTAAGTATAAATCACGACTCTTACCTACTGTGACAAATACAGTAGTTTTATTTTATTTTACTTGTTTTTTTAATAATAGTAGTACAATAGTAGTTGAATTTTTCTTGTATGTGAATTTTCTCTCATTATATTATTTACAACATAACTAGCAGCATATCGTCTAAAAATTACTATATGTTTTTTCTGTTTTTATATTTTAAATATATTACATTTTGACATCTTCCTAGCAAATTGGCAGGACAAGTCGACGTCTTCAAATATCACTCTTCTTATGTACAAGAATTTTTACAGTAGTTTTGGCGATGGACCGTCAAAAACAACGAAAATGAAAATCATTATTATGAGAAGGTACTTTTTTAACACACTAAAAACACTGCACTTTGGCGGCGCGCATTTCATTTAATATTTAAAATTTCGGTTTTAAACTCATATAGTGTCCTTTTATTTTTTACAATATGTAAATACATATTCTATCTAATCTTGGATTGGGCAAAAGTTTCTTTGACAAAATTAAAATAATAATAATAAAAAAAGGATTATTAATTAATAATAGTAAAACATATATAGTCCACTTAGACCTCCACAACGACTTGGAGTCTGCGGCACAACAATATTCATGAGGTAGCGTTATTTTTCAGAAGATTTTGTTTCCATTTTGAATAATAAAAAATGTCTTTGTTTGTATCGTCGTCGCTAAGCGACGGCCATCAAATCATTGGCGCTAGCGAGATTTTGTTCTGTCGCAGCTATTTAGATGAAATAATCACTAGCCGTTGTCACTGTGGTGCAGTAAGGAGGCCCAGTGGGCTGGATGCTAGTGAGCCGTCAATTGATGGCTCATGCCCTGAGGAGATAACATTGGGGGACTATGGGAGTGCGAATGTTGGCCCATCGGCGAACCGTGCATATCGGGATGATGGCCATAACTTGGATGCATATGACTGCCCGGTGGCAGGCCCTCCATCATATCGCTGCCCAACGTATTTGGCGGTGTCATACGTTTTTCTTTTTGTCTCCTATTACAGAACCACACTCGAACAACCTCTTTTTCCAATTGTAAACTATCCGCTAATGAGGTGATTTCTTGAGCTGATGGCTTTGGCTGTTTGTGGAAATGCTGTTCCAAAGCACCCTTAACTGACACTTCTATACTGGTGCGCTTTTTCCTTTTTCTGCCTTGTGCAGCGATTTTGTCAATTGATGTGGGCGAACCCGTCGTCGAATCGGCTTCCTCCAACCATTTTTGTAATAACGGTTTCAATTTGCACATATTTTTAAAACTCAATTGTAATGCCTCGAAACGGCATATTGTCGTTTGCGAAAACACATTCCCATATAATGTACCTAATGCTAGACCAACATCGGCTTGTGTGAAGCCCAATTTGATGCGTCGTTGTTTGAATTGTTTTGCAAAGGCCTCTAAATCGTCGCTAGTCGGTGTTTCATCTTCACCGCCACTAACATCCCTGTCGGCATGTTGGGGATGATGTGGACTTTGCATGTCTCTGTGCAATGGATGATGCAGCTGGGGTGCAGCTTGATGATGGGCCAACATACCGTTCATGGCTGCATGGTATTGTTGTAACGGAGATCCAGCACCGCCGGGATTATAATGGGCCGAAGACACTGGGGCATGCCATGCATGCGGCGAACCCATACTTTGTTGTTGTTGTCTTTGATGGTGCATCATGTCGGCTTGCTGCGACAACGGCTTCACGTCCTGGTGCGGATGGTGATGGTGGGCATGATGCATGCCGGCCATCGATGCCGCCCATGGATCCGCACCCGGTTGCAGACTCACCCATGGATTAGCCGCCGATAAGGAGACGGCGGCATGTCCGCCTGGCGACGGACTGCTCGCCATATGATGGTGATGGTTGTGATGGTGCTGGGGCAGGTACTTCATTTCGTTAGCGTCGGCGGCGGAGCGCGGGGATGCGCTAGCATGGTATCCTCCAACGATATTCATTCCGACAACGCTTCCGTCCAAGTCTGCAGAGACCGCACTACTCGCCGGCAGGTACGTAGTGGCCGCCATGCCCTGTAAGGGCCGCCCAACCGTTGTCGAGTCCACACTGTACTCGTGTTCGTACACTTTTACACTTGAAATACAATTATATTAAGATTATTTTGCTTTTTGTTGGCTTGTCACACTTAAATTTTATACATCAACAACAACAACAACAAAATCAAAAAAAATCACTATATTAATATGTCTTTCGAACTCAAAATCAGTAAACGGAAAAGTTGCTGGTGGAAATTATAAGAAAAAAACCGAAATGGTGCACAAATACTATATTAATATAAATGTTGTTGTGTGTCGCACGCGACTTATCAAGGGCGGCTAATACACCGCACTATCGTGTCCCGACATTTATCACAACCAATAAAAAAAAATTAATAAAAATACTTTTTAATAATAATAATATGGTCAGTCAGTAATAATAATAATAATATGCGTTATGCATATCGGGTCTGCTCACACACGGCGACTCTGTTTCTACTACTGACTGGAATATGTTGATAGAGTTAGCTACACAGCTCACAGCAACTTGAGCCTAGTACCCCTACCCTCGGTACGATTGTTGAGCCCCTCCGTATTTAGGCAAAAGTATTGCGCGCGCCATTGGTAGCACCTAACTCGTTGCTAGATGCGTTACGTCATCAAGACGAGATCCTCCACTGGCCGTCCACAGTTGGATAACGCCCGTACACGCATCCCCACCATTAGGGGAAGTGTTTACAGTCGGCAGGACACGGTAGCTAAGCAACAGAGCGTGCAGCGCTCACATACGTCGGTGGACGCGGTCGCCGACGGAATTTCTGGCTCTAACTGAATAGAATCACATAGGCGGACCAAATATTCTCATTTTTAAACACAAAAAATACAGCATTTTACTACAGATTAGCGCAAATTTAGACTAGAACATTTTTGTAAATAAATTTAGCTACCTTTAAGCCTTATTTTGTAAGTTTGTTGTTAAATATTTGCTAATAACAATAATTTTGATCGTAAATCACTTGAAAATCAATGAAACTAGCAGATATAATAAAACACCAGCAGGTGATTTGTATAGATTCGTTGTTGTTATAAGAGAAAATAAATAGAGGAATATATTATTATCAAGTACCTACGGTTTACCTATACATATAAAACATGTATGTATATTTGTGTAATGCTGTTGGTGAAAAAAAAAAAAACTAATTTAAATCCTAAAGTCACCTGTTGCTACTCGTGAACAAATCATAGTTGGCTTGTGCCACACAGTGAAATTAACATGGAATTTGCAATACAATAGGGCATTAGCACTTGCACCTTATACATATGTATGGCGTCCGAAACGTTGCTTTATACTGTGGGGTAAATTTATAATATCACATACAGGACCTCAATATTATTATTCCACAGTCGGTTTCATATATAGTATTATAATATGTATGTTTTTGGTGGATTTATTGGGTCAGGTCGGGAAAAGATATGATTTTCAAACTTTTACTCTCTACTACAGTATCGAAATATCAGCATTTATGGTACATTGTGTTTAAAAAAAAACTACAAAGTTCGGTGTGACCCCAACCCCTCATTGTCCCCTTATCTCGTCCTCATCTGCCCATACAGACTAAGAATAGCATCAGACAGATAACCTTTCTAAACTGATTTGTCTTTTCAATAGCATCACCCGGTTGTATTGTGTCTAGTACCTATTTTACTTCTCCTTTTTTATATGTTACAATATAGTTTCGTGTAGAATTTTTGTTACACAAAATACAAAAATATAACCGACTCATGAACTCTACTCTGTTGTGATGTTTTCATTTAATTTCACATGACAATAATAATATTACCGACAATTTTATTGTTTTCTAAGAAATTGCATTTTCTTGGAAGTATTGATTTCTAAAGTGTGTTCGGGATTATAAGAAATTCCATAGTTGTAATAGTATAATGTAAGCTTACCTCTCTTCTACCTTCGATAATGTAATTAAACAGAAAGGTGCCTGTTAATATACAAGTATAGTGTCAAAGTCCTCTAATACACGTTAATTGATGTAATAAACAATTAAGCTGCCTACACGTACACCAATAAAAATATACAAAAATTATATTGGTTGTACTGTTAATATGCAATCTATTTTAAGTCAATTGAAATGTGAGTGGAATCGTTGTTGTTGTTTTTAATCTCTTAATTTTCAACAAAATTTAAATATAAATTATATATTTGTTCTTAAATTAACAGTGTCTGCATTAAAAAAACGATTTTTTTTCAAAATAAATTTGTCATCTCAGGTACAACTGTTATTATTTACATTAAATTAAAGTATACGTACTTATATGGTGTAAAATTTTTTAAATAAACAACAATTTATACCTGAGAATGGAAAAAAATCGGCACACGACAACAACGACGATTTTTCTCCCAAAAAAGTTTTCTACACAGTTTCATATTTACGGCAAAATGTGTATATAATAATTCTTGTAAATGCATTAGAGAGGATTAGAATTTCAGTAAACGGAAAACGATATTCCATTTAGTCACTTAAAAGGGGTAGAATATAAGTGGATGAATACCTGGGTGGTAAAGTGGTGAGAATTCAGGTGTTGAGGGCGTATACAGTCTAGTTATACAAGATAACATCCTGAAAGTGTACATTTTCATATAGACGCACACCTGAAAATGTCCTCATCCAGCTGTGAGATTAGTATTTGGAATTCCCTGGGATTTAAAAGAGCGGCCAGTTGGATGATGCTTTTGTCATTTTCAGAGAAGAAGGGAAGTATTTGGTTGTAAATTATATGGAAGTTTGTCGGTGCTTACAAAAAATAAATACGTACATTATTATAAAAAAATTGCGTGGTTCTTATTAGCTAGATGAAGCTATATATAAACTGTTTTTCAAAAGAGTTATGAGTGAACACAAATCGAATTCATTTTCTTGTTATGGTCTTAGAGTTGTAATAAAAATGTAAATTGGTTTATATGTAAGTACATATGTTCGATTTGTTAAATATTAATACAACATTAAGGTAAAAAAACAACAATCGTATACCGTTCTAATACAGCTATTGAATTTTCATTGCAGTCGATTAATTTCACATCGATTTATATTGGTATACATAAAATCTGCTAGTTTTTTTCTGTTATTCTACCTTATAAATGAAATTAATCACTTAATTATAAAATTATATTCTACAAATACAAAAGCAATTATTATTTAAAAATATATATAATATGTAGTGTTAAATGAATAAAATTCAACCTAATTTTTTTCCTCATCATTTACATAAATCCATTTAAATTATAAACTAAGTGTGAAATATTTAACATTTTACTTTCAATTATTTTAATCCATATGTTTAAGCGAATAAATTGTATATTATATATATATATAAATAATATATACAAATTTATTCCAATTTTCATTCATTTATTCAAAGTGTGGACGCAAATTTGTATAATTTATTTTGATTTGTACAACGAACGCCATCCAAGCAAATCAACACCGCACTAAGCTTCTAGTTCAAATAATGGTAACTGTTTTTTTTTGAAATATATTTAAATTTTTTTCAAACAAAAAAAATCACAATACAATCGCAACTTAATTACAATAATTATCAAAGCTTGCACCAATAATCATCTGGTTAATTTAATCTAATTAAATAGCACCATTTTTATGGTAATTTGTGGAAAATTTTTATTCTCATGGGAACAACAAAAGTGTAATGAACAAATATTTTATTCTAATGTAGTTTTTTCGGCTTGTGCACATCCTGTTTGAATAAAACAACAAAACATCTTAAGAATAGTTCTTCATCCCCCACCCAATAAATTATTATCGCATGCGATCCGTTGAAGATTAGAATAATATCAGCATTTATTCAAGTATAGATATTTCTTGGTTTATGAGCCGTTGGTGACCATCGTCAGTAATTCGGGCAGGTTGCCGTAGCCCCAAGGTGTGATGATGAGGTCCATGGGGACGAAGCCAGCTTCATATACTCGTATATATATATTGCTGGGCCGCAATGTTGTAGTCTGTCTGGCTTATTGCACCAACATGCTTATTACCGAGCAGACGGTCCGCGCCCCAGGATATGATACACTCCTTCACCGCCGCCATATAAAACCACTATCTCATCTTAAATTATATTCAATATATTTATAATGCACATGTGTGTGTGTGTACACCTCAATCATTTATTACCTACATGTATTATATCGATATCTTATACATATATGAAGAATTTTCAAAGAAATCTGGTAGCGCAGTATGAAAAAATACAACCTTCGATGGATGATTTTTTTCCATGTGAGTTTCTTTCGGTATTGTAAGAGATAAGCATCTATACTGCCTACTGGACGATGTTGTTAAAAAAACGGGCTTGGGAGTGTATTTATTGTTGAAAAATACTGTGATGAAAACTGATTGTAATTGCCAATGGACCACAAGATATGGAAGATTGTTTTTACAGGTTTGGGTTTCGTTGAATGAAATCGTTGATGAAAATTACAACTGTTATTTCAAAAATAACAATAACCGATTAACGATTTGTTGCAATAATTGGACAATCTTTTTTGTAACACCGTTCTAATTTGGCCTCATAATGATTTTTGACTAAAACTAGGTACATACAGTGCAGAAATTTGAATTTTTTACACAATCGCAGTTATAATTAAAAAGCAACGTTGGTATTAAAACTTATTAAACAAATTTTTTATTATACCAACCAAAAAAATATCTCCAAATTCTTTTAACGCCGTTCTAATTTGCCTTCATTACTAAATGATTTTTGTCAAAAATTAGTCCGGAAAATCATTTTTCTGCACTAATTTTTAATTAGAAAACGTTGGTATTAAAAATACTAAACAAATATGCTGAAAACGTGGTTCTGACAATTTCAATTGACTTTTCAGTCAGTTGTTAAATTTACCAACCAAAAAAATATCCCTCAATTCAAACAACCATTAGATCACTACCTAATCTTTTAATTTCAAAAAATCATAATAATAACTTCGAACGTTTGTTACAAAAAATCTTTTGTTTTTTTACTCGGTTGAAAAGATATTGGAAATGCTTCTTTCTGCCCTTGTAAAACAATAACTATTTTTGTGCTTTGGTAGTTTGGTTTCATAATGAACTCAATACGAAACGCAAAAGCGTTTCATAATAACTCAAAAAGTAAACGTTTTTTCTTAGAGATATTTGTTTTCGTACAAGTGGTAGTGTTGCCACAGGTTTTTTTTTTAATAAAAGTTTCTGGTTAGAGATTCGTATAATTTTACAAGAATTTTTCAGAAAATATTAACCAAAGTACAAAACAATAGTATATTTTACAAGTTAAACAATCGCTATTTTAGCATTCGTTCTATTAAACCCATTCATGTTAAAATACCCTATAACTTTTTAAACAATTATATTATTACAAAATATGTAAACGAGTACCAATATTGCTTTTGTGCCCTTGTAAAATAAATAAGTATTTTCGGATGATCCCCTTACCCTTAACGAATTGTTTTAAAAATTTTAACAGAAATGGAAAAAAGAAGAAAAACTATAAAAAATTATAGGTGCTATTTTTTTGTACAATAAATCTTAACAAAACTCACTTCACTTCAGCAGTTCATCTCCATTTAAAGTTTAAACGAAATCATAAACTGAAGTTAAGTGAGTTTTGTTGAGATTTCATGTAAAAGAAACACACCTTATATCTTCTAATTTAAAGAAAATTAATTAAAATGTTCTAATAATATTTTAGAAATTGAATTAGGTATTTAACTTTTTTCAAAAAAAAAGCTCAAAAAACATTTTTTCAAGATACAAACTACGTACAAATCCAATTCTTGCTGCACAAACCACCCCCAATAAGTGAACATTTCAACTGCTAACAAAATTCCCCCCGAATTCGTAAGAAGATGGTGTGTTATCTGAAGTTAGATCAGAGTTATATTGATGCTGCGGTTATCCGCACGATCCAAGAAACGCAAGTTCGATGGTGGCGGCTTCTTGACTGCTATAAGCACGACCTAAAACCATCATCATCTGCATCGCAAATCAACCTATTACATTAAACATGGGTTCACGCCGCGGTCCACCACACAATTCCAACTCTTCTTCACAAGTCACACATATACACACAGTTTCCACTCACTATATATATGTATATATCTATACACTTATAAATATCGCATACTTAAACTAAACATATGCATGTTACTTCTTGTCTTACGCGCGGATATTTATTTACATATTCTAGGGTATATCATTAGTTCTTGTCGGAATTAACATGCCTGTCTCTTCTATGGATGAACTTATTTTTCATTCAAGACAAAAACGCATACATCGTCTTTTTTTCGAATAAATAAAAATCAGTTTTTGATTTATTTGCACTGCAAGCTTCTTCAGATTATGATCGGTGGGTAATTATTGTTATAATAATTTATTTTATTAAGTCAATGTCAATAAATCTATATATCTAATAATTTATTAAATTGCACGTTGTCTGGATGGCCTTATAATAACATATGTTTGTAATAATATTAAAAGTTTTTAAGTCATATTAATCCAAGTCAACTTTAACATTTATATAACTGTAATTACATGATTATGGCTAGTTGTATAGTTTTTTTTTCTAAATTACTTTTCTGTTGGAATTTTAATAGAAAATGTGCATGCCAAACGTGTTTCCTACACACATAATATGACACATTATGACAGTGTACAAGAAATTGTTAAAATTTTCGATATTAATATAAATTATTTACACAAACATATATTTATAGTGTTAAAACACCTGATATGAAGTCAGTCAGTTTCACAATATTATTACCAGATATTTTTTTTAATAATAAACAGTTTCAATTTCCTTTTAGTAAGACAACTGTAATAAATAAAAATTTATATATATGACTTGTAAATTACCACTGTTTTGTATTTTTTGTTCGTGCAAAAGGTGTGAAACGCTAATAAGAGTATAATTATCTCCATAATAATAATGGAACTTGTTTTATTTTTAAAACAGTTGCACGAAAACGTCTTTCGGACGAAATGCTCTGTGGATTTAATTTTATTTACAATACATATATATACGAGTATAAAACAGGATGGGAACGTTACAATTTTTTTCAAAATCTATTTCAACTTCTTTAAATCGATAAAATATATATATAAGAATCCTGTTATTGAATTTTTTAAATTGTTATTCAAGTCTTCTTGTCGTGCGGTGACATGACAGCTAGTTATATAGGCACAAAAACAAGTAAATCTAGAAAATTCAGTCGACGGCGCCACTCGTTATACTGTCCATCTGAAATAGGAGAGCCATTTGCACTAGAAAATTTTTATTACAAGTGGAAAAATCGCCACCATATACTGTACCATAGTTGTTTTCAATTATATTTTCACTAAAACCACTTTAAAATATAATTGCACGTGTTACGTACACGCACAAGTGATTATTTTGAAGGAACTTGAAGAATTTCGACAATTGGCACGTGTATTAACAATTTAACAGAGAGATGTCGTTTTTTCCAGCGGGTTTCCCGCTTGCGCGCCTATTGGTATCTCCGTGGAAAAACTGCCAAAATCACCATTGATGAACTTTAAACACAAACAAATCCATATTAAATCGTATTAGCAATTCATGAGGATTGATTTTGTTCGTGTTGTTTTGGAAATTCGTTTCGAATTTGAAATTTAAACGAATTTTTTTAATCGTAAGTACGTAAATTGATAAAAAAAGTTGTAGGTGACAGTAATTTTTTATAGAAAGAAATTTGAATTCCAATATTCTAATATCGAAGAACATTGACATTATATCATTGATGACATTTTGACGAAACAAAAAAAATCAATTGTACAAAAATAACAAACATGAGGTAGACATTCTTGTTGTATATAAGTCGGTTTATCATATGATGATCTGTTGGCGATTGTGCGGTAAGTACAAGTTGAATTCGATGTCCATCGTGATCCGTCAAATGGATAGACGAAGATAAAGGAAGGCGACATCCGCTGTTACATTTTATTATTTTTTTTCCAAGTCCGCAATTTGAAAAATTTAGATCGACAAAGATGATCTTATATTAAAAATTCAAACGTATACAACAAAAATTGAAAAAAAAATATAAACACGATCGTAAAACCATATGTAAACGGTAGCTATTGGTCATCAATAAACAAGAATAAGTAACAATGCCAAGTGTGCACGTTAACGTCCATAGATTTTGTGTGTGTCGGACTTATATACATATATATATTGCAGTTGATCACATTCATATACAAACAAAGAACAATCAAACCAGTATTGATTGTGTGTTTTATACAATAGGATGATTGTAATGCACGATTATGTACAATAAATTCGATACCACGAACATATACAGTAGCATCCAAGAGAACAATTGTTCTTCTTGGCTTTTATATAATGTCGACAATATAAAAAAGGGCTTTTGCGTGTTTACTCTAGTTCGAAAAAAAATTTACTATATATAATACACAATTCCATAAAGTTGTATAATTTAAATGTATACATTTTGCAGTGTATAATTTGTTAAATGGTTTTTAAGTGCATCAAAATAACATAAAATTAAAATGTATTCATCATCAGTACTAAATTTTCTCTTATATGTTGTCCAAACGCATTAAAATCATAACATTTTTGTGAACATGTATCGAAATTATACACGAATTATAAACGCTTTATAATCGACGAATATATTTTTATTATATAATGACAGATTGTGGTGAAATGTATGCCCAAAAATTATATATATCTTTACATTCGATGGGCCCAAATCATGTATTTTATCAATTACGTAAATTAAAATACCATTTTATATATTAGAAATGTGTATTTGCGATAAAAATAGTCCTTTTGAAAGCATTCCTAATTATAGGCTAGAAAAGTTTTTGAAAATGTTCAACTGAAAACGTCAAATTAGCGTCTTTTAACGTCACTATATAGTCTAGACTATATAATACTAACGTTAAAACACTAAAACAGTTTGTTTTCCCATCTTGTAATGTGTATATAGTGAAAATTATACTCAATTATGTAATTAAAACACCATTTATCTAAAACGAAAGGGGCAAAAGACACAAAATTCTATTTTTGTTAAGGGGTTCATTTTTAGGCCAGGAAATAATATTTCATTTCGAAATTATATAATGTTGAAAATAAGTCAATTTAACTAATAATAGTAATAGACTTGCCGACAATATTTTTAGCATAAAAATGATGAAATGAGCATATTATATGCAAAATGAGGGCTACCGTTTTTGTTCCACGTATAAATGACCATATTACGATAATTTCATAAAGATAAAATGTTTAATAGACTCGTTTGTTACGAAAAAAAGAAATGATATTTAGCTACTGGTGAAACACACAACAAAATCTATATAATACAATAATTACGTTAGCGATTATACGAAAAGATGGTCAAGTAAATTATATTGTAGACCCACGCACGTATTGCGAATTTGCACATGTCCCATCAGAAGGCCCCCAGGTGACGCCCCAACATTGTCCTATAATTATTGGGGCATCCATTATTTGCATTCCAGCACAACAAGTTTATATTATACGAAAATTCAACCGTTTCTATAATTCGTACTGAAAAATCAATCATTTTCATTATCTATGAGATGAACATAAAAAAAATTATGAATCGGCATCAAACTTGTACACACACACATATAAATGTGTATAAAAAAAGTGCCTGTGTGAAAAAATCCGGTTCTGAAACAATAAATTACAGACAGTGTCCATATTCGTCGCGACGATACGAAAACCACCGTCAATAAGTAGCATATAATATGAAATCAAGGAGTTGACCAGCTGCAGAGAGATGTCTATAAAAAGTAGCTGGTATTCGGATAAAATATTTTTTAAACATATGTTTGAATTGGAATTTCGGGCGAAGAATTCAAAAGGCTGGCCTGCCCATTGTGGCATTACAGACAAATAAATTATGTTCGACGGCCGCGTATGACAGTGGCTGTTTTCTTCTTGTAGGTATATATATATATATAGTGCAAAACAGGGGCAGCTATACTAAAACGCAACGAAAGAAAAACGAAAATGTATATTCGGTGGAAAAAAAACCACCACGACGACTATACTCTTCTTTAAATATAAATAACTGTGTTGTTCCTAAGACACTGCATGAATATTCATTTTTGCGTGTATGTTTTGGTCCAGTCGATTTCTTCAGCCGATTTAATTAGTTATTTATTCAGATGACAATCAAACTGTTTGCAAATCCGGTCTGTAATTGTTACAATTTTTTTGAAATTAATTTACAAGATTTATTTCTGGTCAAACGATTTTTTTAATTTTCAAAAGAATGCCCACACGCGCAAATATATCGGTTAATAACTATGTAGACAATGGCTTTGGTGTGTAGGCACATCAGCCCTGGCTAATGACATATAGTGAAGGTGGTTGGGCCCGGTTGGCGGGTGCGCCACGTTATTGTAGTCTAGAGGGGCCCGGCCCCAACGACGGAGGTCCGTTCTGCAAGTCACCACATGGTCTCCTCTTACATTTTCTATAAGTGTGTGTGTGTGGATAGAATATCCAAAAATCTCTGTCATTCACCAATAATACTAATCGATCAACACTTGTGATTAATGAGATCACAGATATACATATTATACAAGTTCTAACTGGAAAGCTTTTACTCTTTTGCTGGGCTTTGAATGCACTCTATCATCCCTGATGTGTGGATTGAATGGAAATTGTCTAGTCACTGATGCTGGGTCATATTCTAAAAGCCACACAACAAACTGTTTAAGAGAGCTTTTATGATATCTGTTGTTTATTCAATGTCTTGTTAGATGAGTGATTTTTTATGGCCAAACAAAGAAGTTTGGAGAGGAGAGCTTTGGTGCGAATATTTCAATCTGATGGTTTTTTTTTCTTTATCGATATTTTATCGACGTACACATTAGACAAAAAATTATTGTTGTGCTTTGGGCTTTGGTTTAATAATGAACTCATTATTAAACGCATGGTAGCACTGTTTTATTTATCGTAAATAAATAAAGCAAAACCTTCCGTTTTAAACTAGATTTATTAAAAACAATACAAGTTATAGTGTTCTTACAAAAGTCCCTACACACTCTCTTTCTAACGCCATCTATCTAGCCTATTATAATCAACATAAGCATATGCAACACACAATACATAGCTAAATTAAATTTGAATTTTTAGTTTGAAACCAAAAGTAAACACTATTTCCTAGGGATTTTTGTTTCATACAAATGGTAGTCCGATTGTCACGTTTAATTTTAACAGTCAGTGTTGCCACACGTTTTTTTTAATTACTGTTTTGAGATTCATATAATTTTACAAGAATTTTTCAAAAAATATTAACCAAATCACAAAAAATAGTATATTTTTCAAGTTTAAAAATCGCTCTTTATTATTGTTAACTTGTTAAAATAACATACGATTACAAAACACAAACAACAGAACAAAATTATTAAATTTGTTCATCAAATTGAAAAATTCGTTTTTTCAATTTCCTAAATTTTAGCGCAAATCATTTTTGACCCCGAAAAAATCATAAATTGAATAAACATAACGATATACAATCTCAAAAAAAACTTTTAAAATTGTTTTCGAACTAACAAAATGAATTTATTACAGAAAATGAGTTTGTTGTACAATACAGAAAAAAAGGCGGCAATATATGTTATAGCATTTTTGAAAGAGAATTTTTCGTCTGACGTTATTTGGCCGTGGGCCACCAAGTCACCTGTCCACAACACGAAGATGTGTTGTTGGTATACGGGTAGAGCACCAGAGCACCACCTTTTCTCCCTTCGTTTAATACCAGAGAGTGTATGCCTATTTTCGTTTTTAGAAGCTGCCACAAATGGGGCATACATTATATTATCTGTCTGATACATAATTAAGTGGCAATCGAACGATGGGTTATTTCACACATTTCGCCCAAGGGTGGACTAACCGTGACCGTTCACTCCGTTCTATATATTCCTCTTCGACCACAACACAAGAGATAATACGATATACAATATATGTATTTAATAGCTTTAAAAACACGATTATGATTGTTTTTCAAATTAAACTCTTTCGAAATTTCGTTTTTTTTTTTATATACAATATATGTGTGCTGTGATGCAGCATGCAATTGCAATGTTTTGTTCGGTTCGAAGGAATCGAGAGAAGGTCGACCCCCAGAATAACAACTTCCTAGAACTTTACCATTGGTGGGTATATGTAAATTTTGTTCTCACCCTGGTGTATTAGTCAAAATAGCCCACAATTTAATAGTTAACGTCACGAATGCTTCCTGAATGCACAAAAATATTATATTATATTCTCTTCGTGTGTATATAGGAAATTATATACGAAAATGGCAGTGATTTGGACCATAATTTTCTATTTGCATATTATAGTGTAGGCAGAAATCGGCATTCCTACGTTCCTGACCTATATTTACTGTACCCCTTAATATTTTCCGTTTTTTTTTCGGACATCAACTAATCGCTTTACGATGATAGAGTGCACAATGTGGCTCTTCTCCCTTATTTCGTTTTTATCATATACAGAAGATAATTTGCATAATGTGCAACAGACACGAAAGCCATATAGAGAGGGTTAACAGCGTTTCATCATATATAAAATGCAAGATTTGTGTATTCAATGTCGAAATATAATGCAGAAGCATTTTTGCAAAAGACCATTTATAGTGAATTGCAAATAAATAAAGATTACTGACGAATAATTTGCATAAATATTGAAATAATTCTTGCATTAACATTAAGATGACTGAGATTAAACGGTTGTAATTAGAGCAGAAGTGAAAAATTGTGGTTGAGCGTAACGAATTATTGCCATTTTAATTGAAATTTGTGGCCAACAAGCCAATTTTTATATTTCTAAAATGCCAGGACGAAATTCAATCAAAGAGCAATTTTAAACGATTTGCCACTGTTCGAATTAATTTAATTAGTATAGTTACGCCTCCCTTGGCAGTTTTTTGAATTATTAGAAAAACAATAGTTTCCTGTAACGATTTTCTTTAACATTTACTTGTATACCAATAATTTTTTCATGAATAAACCTTCAAATGTTAGAAAATAAATAAAAATTACAAAATAAATCGTTAATCGCCTTCACTCTCCTGAAATCATTTGTACATCGTTTGTAGTTACAACTGAAACCATTGATCGAATTCAATTCATACAAGAATCGTCTTCATTGATTTGAATAAACAACATTTGCAAATGTATATACATATATAAAATGAATGAATGAACACTCAGTCAACTGTACAATTTACGGAGATTGTTTTTTTTTTGAAGAAATGTGTGTGCGTGGGTGCTTTCAATTTGTTGTTGAACGTCTGACACATTGTCGGACTGATACAATGCATTTGGGCGGTTCCACAGGTGAAATACTGAAAAGTTATTTCTCTCTTCTCTATAATTATCAATCGTGTGTGTTCCACGCGTATAAAAAGCTGATATAATACCATACTCTTTTCTCTTTGGGCCTGTCGCCTCTATGTGTTTAACCTTTCAATTACAACGTCATTGTTGGACATACCTCATCATCATAAATGCATTGTTTATTATTATTATTATACACGTTTTTCTCTCACTCCATCATTTTTAATTCACATGAATTGTGGAAAATTCTCTCGCCTGAAAAAATCCATCCCTCCACTTCATCTCCTTCGCGTTTTACGTTTTATCTTAAGGTGCTAATGATATGCATTTTGTATTATAGTGCTAGGGTTGAACTCTTTCGTCTTTCGATTGAAATGTGCACTAGTTGTTACAATTTTTCGTATTGTATGCATGTGACTTGGAATGTTACTGCGCGATGCTGTCGGTGGTTATATGTTGTCGCACGTATATTGGACGAGATTGTGGTCCAGACCAGCCTCCAGTTTGCGGCCATTAAACATTATCATAGAAACAAGAACCAATGACAATCGGTTACAATATCACAAATACGTTGGGTGGCCGAATGCAATCTTATCTTATTGGACATTTCGATAAACAATTTCAGAATGTTCGATTAAAATTCTGTATGTGGAAAATTGTTGCTGGACCGCCGGAGAATTCCAATGGAAAAAAGCACCATTACCATCATAATTTCTTGTAGTCTTCAGTTATAATGTAATGGTCAATTAACTTTATTTGAGCATGATTATGAAGTATTTAGTGTGCATAGAATTGGTAATAGATGCAAAAGGAAGAGATTATTTTGCATAATCGAGTCCACATGAAATATTTTTTTTATTCACTTATTCTCGGAGATTACAACAGAATCCATTGATATATACTTTTAAGTATTTAATTGAATGAAATTAATCCAGACTGTGTGGCAGTCTTCAGGGGGTCACAAAATTCACTTTATAAATAACCCATAGCATATTATAATATAATGATTTATTCATGTTGTTCCCCATCTTTCACGCATACACATTTCAAAATTACAAACACTTTAAAAGTGGTGATTATTTGTCAACATCCATTTTATGATAATTAAAAAAGTTGAGAAATATACCTACCTACAGAGAGAGAATATCAAACTTTTTCGAATACTTAATAGAGAAATGTGGAAATAAATTTAAAATTTCCTCTTTTAATAATAATGTCGAAGTGTAACGATTTATATACAAATGATGTACACGCGCATCTATCATTAAAAACTATATGAAAAATAATAAATATGAGTAGAGAAAACAAGAATAAGAGAGATGGTGCCGCCGCCATCCAACCGCCTATGGCATATTCATTCATTCTTTTATTGTCCGGTCTATATAATACTTTCCTCTTTCATATTCCTAAAAATGATTAATAGATATATGCATTCGGCCGTTTTGTAAACTGTTATTGCCTTCGGCTGCTGCTGGTACATATATTATGTAATTCATTCAACCCCCCATTTTCATCTTTATACACACACACATGCACACAATTAGTTCCCATCCAATAATAACAAAAAATCTATATATACATCATATAGTGTTAATTATGGCACTGATTTAAGCTTTTTTCTACCCTCTTATTGACCGAACGCTTATCCTTCATTAAATCCATCCACATTTGATGCAATCACAACGTAATAAAAGAGGTGTTTGGAGGAAAAACTTGTCAAAAGCCGTTTCTTTTGTAAATATATATATGTATGTGTGTATTTGGTGACTATTTACGCATGACTAGACATTGATACACGTGCTATATAAATATATATCAAAGCCCTCTTTTAAGGGTTGCGTTTAAGGATGTATATAAGTTTTTGTTTTGTCTCGTAATTATTTTTCAATAAATCTACAATGATGGCTTAATGGAGTGACATGTCAATATAGGGGATCAAAAAGAGACAAAAGAACTTTTTATTTCGAGTTAAAAACGAAAATTAATCAAATAAAGTCTTTTCTAATGGTTTTTCATTAATATAGTAATAAAGTCGGATCGGTGAATGTTTGTCGTTACGTCGTATATAGTCGAATACATCACCGACATTTTAATTTAATGTCGTTTTCTTTTTACCTTCGTATCATATAGTATCAGATAAACGTACGTCTTCGAGTACGTCGGTGATGTATTCGACTATATATGACCTAACGACAAACATTCACCGATCCGACTTTAATTTATTTAATAAAGAGTATGGAAAGTTGTATATATTGTGTGAATATAAAGTTTCAACTGTCAAAAATATCATACCACACTAGTGTGATATAAACTGATACGCTGTACGAGATTAGTACGTTCCTAATTCGTACTATTGACAGTAGTTAATTTTAAAATTTCTTAAACCAAACCTAGTAAACAATTTACTAGAACAATAGACCTTTCCAGTTTGGGAGCCACAGAATGCGTGCGCATCTGTTATTAGCACAGGTAATTCTGGATAGGTCTA